>VDFB02028302.1:37311-161716 GCA_007258455.2 Sequoia sempervirens
GTGGATCTTGTTGTAATTGTAGGATGCATGAATAGGCGTGGGGTTTCAACAAAACATGTATGGGATATGATTTTATAGTTTTTTATCCATGTCGCGGACCTAATGGGTTATTTGAACACTAAATATAAAATGATATACATACACACACACAAACACACACACACACACACATATATATATATGTATTTTTTAATGTAAATGTAAATGCAATTCTTGGATGCTCTCCTAGAACAATAAATGCAACATATCATTAAAGAAATCTATATCTATGTATATAAATGTGTATTTCTAAATGCAAGTGTAAATGCAAAGAGCATATGGTTTTGTAGTGTTATAGATACAACATATCCATAAATTAATGTAATTGAAATTCTAAAGTCTTCAACACATATAATATGAAATCGATCATGTTGGTGTTTTTTCCTATAAACCAGGTTGGTCTTCTAATCTACCTATGGAATTGCTAATTCCAATCAAGGGCAGCTCGAAGGACCTGGACCAACTGACGAGGATTTTAATAATAACCTCCTACACTTTGGGCTCTGCAAGACCCAGGAGGGTGGTCCCTATAATGTGTTTATGATCTCTGCACCAAACTCATAAACAATCATTAACGATTCACAGATAATCCCACAAATAGCTCAACAGAATAGGATACCACTAAAATGAATTGGCCTTTCACTAGTAATATCAACTACTTGGAGCATGAGATGATTACAACATTATTTCGTAACTTATGATAGTCATTTTATTTGCAATTTGGCGGCAAGCCCTAAGCAAAGACATACAGACACAGAGTTTCACAAATTCATACAATTTAGATCAGTGCCATATACCATTGGGGAGTCAAATTCACAAACATTCATGACTCAACAACAGATTTAAATACTTAGCATGCATGATCCCTGGCAATATTGCATTACAATAGTGTCAATTCCTGTCCCAGCCCAATACTTCTTACTAAATCCCTCTACAAACATACCCATCCATGATTCCATCCAAGCACTTTAATTAATTCTTTGAATTAAAGCCAAAACGGAAAACACACACATCAGAGCAATGAGATGAACGTCATAATCCTTGATTATTCTATTCAAAATTATGATATGTTTGTATAGAGGAGAGACATGAGCTCGAGATATAACATCATAGCTCAAATGCTAGTGCTGCTTATGAAACATCAAATCTCCATAACTTTAAAACCCATTACAGGATAACCCCAAACCTAAATTGCCTTAACATTCAAAAAGGTTCTTACAATGTGCTCTGCAACTATACCTAGAATCGACCTTCAAAATATCTGACTTGCCAACCCTTATTTCTAGCCTTGAAATCCTTCTTATAGAAAACAAAGGAGCAACAAGCATCGGGCCATAAATTACACATGTCACCGATCAATTGGACTGCTATGTGCCAATTCAAAACTATGATCAAAACCACCAAGTCCCGGAGCATCTTTTCGTTGATTTCTACTCATTACATAATAATTGTAGCATTTGTTACACCTCAGAACCTGTGCCCAAAGCCGCCATGGAAACAAAACCATAATTAGTTATAATATAACCGCCGAGCTGTTAGTTGCCAGTAATAGACACCGTTTCACTCTTCTTCGGCTAGGTACTTGTCCACCCAATTCTGATATTTCTCATTCGTTGGCCAATTAAAATTCACCACCTCCCTCACCTTGGTATTGTAAGGTGTGAATTTCACTGCAACCTGGTTGGCCTCCCTTTCAAATGACTCTAAGAACATGCTGGTATTAATTATTTTATCCATGCTGCTTACCAACAAGTCATGGTCTGAGTCATCACAAATCAATTTTATTTGTGCATTAATAACCTCTTCTTCCCTATCTTGCCACTGCTGTAGTGTCTTAATATTTCCTTGTGCATCTATTACATCTGGCAGAAAAGTGTCATTCCAATCATCAAAACTCTTTACTAGTTCTCTAATTTTCCTACTCAAATCATCAGGCAGGGCCTGGAATCCCTTCAATGATTTCACAAAGATTTGAGTAGGCTTTAATGACTGGGGCCTGCTATTTACATCAAATATGGAAGCCTTAAACATAACATCTAAATCAGTGGCCCGAGGGATCCACTTCTCAACTAGAGGTAGAACAACTTCCCGATCTCTGTTAATGTTTTGTATTCCACCCAAGAATAAAGAATATAAAGAATGTACAACTGGCAATCTAGAATCAACCTTCTCATTTAAATGCCTCAAAACGGTGTCAACCACCTCATTGTGTTTAGCCATAGCACCATCCTCACTCGCCCTTAGGGCAGCCTATAATTCTATGATTTTATTCATCATCTGCTTTTTGGTAGGATCTGCAGAATACTCATCTTCCTCTTCGACTAGCCCTGGTGCAGGGCTATTAGCAGGTGTCTGAATTGGGGATCCAGGAGTAGAAATGATTGGGATAATAGGGGGCAATGACCCTGAAGTAGTAGGTAATGCTCTGATAGCAGAGGCACTGGAGGATTCTCCCACCTGCCCGTATCTTAATCTATCTACTTCAGACTGCAGCTCAACATTTTTCTGCTGCATTCTACTATACTCCCCAATTATTGCATTGTACTTTTCCATCAGGATTTTCTTTTCAGCTTCATCTCTTTCAGCTGTCTTCTGGGCCAATTTTTCCACATTCAGTGTCAGGCTTGTGGCTTCTGTTGTTGAGGTTTCAGAAGCTCTCTTGATAATGATCCCGCCCCTTAGACTTGGGCTAATATCAGCCACATTTGGTTTTCTACCTTGAGGTCCAGTGCCCATATGGCTAAACTTTCATATTCCTCACTAAAAGCAGAGTCTTGTAGAGCTGCCTTGACTTCTTCTTCACTGTTTTGCATAGGATGCTTAGACTAGATAATAGCATTGAATGCTACAGCATCAACTATGTCCCATTCAGGGAGGAGTAAGACACCAGCCTGAGATACAAGTTTCCTTCCTTCATCAGGAGTGATGCTTTTGAATTGCTCCATTAATTCAGCTTTGACTTCATCATCATTCTCCTGGTCAGACCTATCAGGTCTTGATTCCCTCCTGGTCTTGCATTTATCATGATATTCTTCAAGTTTCATCCTCCAGATCAACTGCAAGAACACAGGAGTTTTCATGAAGGCATCATCATCCAAGAACGCCTTGCAAGCCACCACCCTAGCGTCCTATACACATTGCCCCTTTATATCCATATCAATTAGCACCAATTGTGCTGATCTAGGAGGGGAGGGGATACCAACCTGCATGTCCTGATCAGTTACGATTATTTCATCCACCAGAGCCTCTTGTGACTCCTCAACTCTTCGCCTCTTAAGGCTTGGCTCTGATGGCAGCTCTACAGGGTCATTTCTAGGTGGTGAATCCAGATCCACAATCTTTATCCCCCCAGGTTTCCTAATCCCATGACCCAGTTGTGATGATGTTTTCATTATTTGTTTCCCTTTTTTATCCCCTCCTTCTTCATCACTACTATCATCTCTCTTCCTTCTGTATAGAGGCCTGTCCACTAGTGGCTGATAGGTCGGCCTTGTTTCTTCAGGCCTCACCTCTAATCCCTGAATTCCCCAGTCCAGTTCCAAGTTTATTTTCTTGGTTTTCAGGGTGCTCATGATTTCTTTGAAATTATTCATCAAGAAATCAATTCTTTTATGAAATGGAGTGAATTCCATCAGTGGATCATATTTTGGATCCAGTTTATGCACCATGGCTAGCATTTTCTCATAAGCAATCCACTTCTCTTTATTTAATTCCTGCTGGCTCAAATCAAACTCATTTCTAATCAAATCCTCAGGAAAATTGAAAACATGAGCAAACTTGCCACCCTTAATTCTTTGCCTAAATAGGGCAAAGAATCCCTCAGGGTCATGCTACCTTGTAGATCCACTCTTCAAATGGTAGTCATCAAGATATCTGTCAAAGTGAACCCATCCTCCCTTGGAAAAAATAAAGTCTGAAACAACAGTATAATCAGGGAACAAAGTCCCTTTTCCTTTTCCTATCAAATTATCTTCATGAATGCAACTTAGTTGCCACATGACCTCTGCAAGTCCCATTCTTGATGGTACATTATATGGGAGAATATGAGGAGCTCCCTGGAAACCATAAACCCTTAGGATAGTGCTTACAGGGTATAGAATGATGTCACCCCAATTATGACACACCTTCATATCAGGCTTCCTCACTTTGGGTCGGAAGAAGTCGTGCAAATCTTCAGGAATCCTTGGAACATTCACCATCAGTCTAGCTCTGAGCCTGGAAGCAAAGAAGTTATCAAACTGCACAAAACTGGCATCTCCCTTGTTGTAAGACAAGTCTTCACTCCAAGCCTGCACTGGTAATTTTTCTCCATTCATCTCCTGCTTCAACTCCATTTTCTCTGAGAAGAAATCAACATTTTTGTACAAGAACATATGCATTAATAAGGAATACCAAAAGAAAGGAGTACTAGTGTCCCCCACATACAAGTTCAACAAACCCTCATGTATCCTTTCAGCAAGGAAAGAAGCATATTCGTACACTATAGAAAAGTTAGGATGCTGAATTTTAGCCCCCATAAACATATAAGCAATGGGCATCATGGTATTAGGGCTGAAACCTAAAATTTGGCAAAGTGAATAAAAAGTTGCCAAGAAATGATTAGCAAAACAACTCAACCTGAAAGGTTCCTGGTCAGTTGGGCTGATGTGAATCGTTGAACTACCCACCCTGGCTAGATGAGGAGGAAGCAACTTTAATCTGAAAAGAGGTTGTGCCCTGACATATTCCTGCTTCATTTCATCAAGGTCTATCCAGACCAAGAATGAGCTGTATTCACTTAAATAAAAAACCTGTCGAATCTCATCTGCATTTATATTCAGTAAAACCTCGCCATCATTATCCCTGATAATCCTTGTGACAGGATCATATCGTGCAGCCACTGCCCTGAGTAGGTCAACATCAAGAAATACATTCGGCACCACAAATTTTCCCATATCATATCTCCAACCATTTGAAAAAGGATTAGACATATTTCGCTGCCCATACCATCTCCTAAACATTTCCAAGCCCATCATTTGTACCCTAGCATCCGCAATGTTATAGGTTTTATATCTTAATCCCTCACCTAAGGCTGTCCCATTTATTAAGATCAAACCCCTCTTCTTGTCATTTGTTGACAAAGGGAATTGGTCAAGGAAATCATCGTATAGATTCCTTTGCAAATAATCAATATGGCTAGAATGCTGCTTTAGTGGTGCCATTTCAAACAACCAAGGCTTCTCCTAAGATCAAATTTGTGAACAAACTAGGGCTACCCAAAACGAAATTACAGTAGAATTTTGCAATTTCCCACAATTCAAAAGAACCAGTAACCCTAGAACCTTAATCCAGAAAACCGCTGACCAACACAAAACAACCCTCCACAAGAATCACATTCAAACAGAAATAGTGATAAAGAAAGTAACTCACGGGATTTTGCGCCCTGCAGAAAATCAAACCCTGCTGTAATTGCTTTGAAAAAACTCTATCTTTGGCTCTGGACTGCTTCAAAAACACTTGAATGCCCTTGTGGTGAAGATAGCCTGAAATTAAATACTTAGAATTTATGAAAAAATGGCCAGAAGACATCTCATCCGCCATTAAAGCTTACTTGCACGCCGCGCCAACGGCTTCAATTGTATTTGACGCAAATTTTAATCTTCGCTGTCAATCTCTTATTTCTGTCAGATTATCAAACGGTCACCTCAAAGAAGCTGACAACATCTCCACGTCATTATCAAGGACCCACCATAATACGCAACACCAAAAGAATACATGTGGCGCTCGCCCGCGATATCACGATCATTAAAATCCCTTTAGTTTAGGATCACGCGATAGCGGGCAACCGTTGATTCCCTTCATCGGTGATCACGATCATACATAACAGGGAGCAACATCAATACCTATCCGTCGAGCAGCTTTTTTCACCAAGGTTAAAACATCGCCATTGATCATGAGCACATGCATCTCACATGTGGTTTAGTAACCTGCTCCATGACACACTAAAGTCTGATACACATATTAAAGACTTTTTTTTAACTGTTTTCAGTATCAGCAAATTGGGACACGTGGCGCCCACCTGCGATATCATGATCACCAAACAACCAGCGGTGGTGTCATCGCAAGATTGCGGGGAACGGTCAAAATCAACCGTAGGGAAATCGACGGTCATCAAAATAACCCCTGCAAAACATTAAAAATACTTAGAAGAAAATAAGGGGAAAGGGACACCACCTAGGGCAACGATAGTCGATGACTCAATATTGTTTTAAAAGCGCGAGGCACAGACCGACCCAGACTTTAATAAATAAAAGGGGCAGGAAAAATATTTAGCTTTTTTATTAAAAAGGGGCCTGGCCTAGATGATTCAATGGGACATAAGTTGTTTTTAGAACCCCTCCTCTAAAGGTAACGATAGAAAAGACCCAACCCAAAGATAGAACACCAAGGTTTCATGGAAGCAAAGCAAAATTCCAGCCCCAGGTACCTTCCGAATAATCAAGAAAAACTAGTAACAAAAGGAAACCAAGGACTTAAATTTGAGGCTCCATCAGATCAAACTATTAAACTACATGAGAAATAAATGAAAACAGTAAATGCATATGTATGTGTATTTGTAAATGTAGGTGTAAAATAAATAAGAATAATGAAAATTATAAAAGAATACAAGGAAATGTCTCCTCTCTTCTTGGTAGTGATAACCTCCTCCACACACAACCCTTAAAAATAATGAATAGAGGAATATAATCTTTGAAGAACTCAAAGTTGATTCTCTCCTACTTGATGCAATTAGTCATTTTATCCTTACAAACATTTATAGTGATTACTAGAGGCACATAGACCAATTCTTCATGATAGAAGAATTTGATCATACTTTTCCAATGATGGCATTATGAGAAAACCTTAGGTTAAATGAATAATTCCTAGCTAAGTTCTTTAAATCATGTCCAACCGTATAAGAGAAGACCACCGCTATGTGTACCTGGATACCATGGAGAAAGGCTAGTCTTTGGGCTCTTTCATCAATCATCCTACCTTAAAACATACCAAAAATCTCCTAGCAATTAGACATAGGAAGATTTAATATGACTTAAAATTATTGCCAAAGTGTAAACTTATGATGACTTAACAGGCCTAGTACACACTCCCTCCCCGTTAACCACTTAGACATATGGAAATTAAATGTAAATTTTTGCTATTTTAGTCATGTAGGTGTCCAATAAACCACTTGGTGGTGTTTCCCTTCAAGTTTATTTACTTGAATGAAGAGAAAAAGTCCTTTGATTACAATTAGAGAATACATTTGAGGCCTTGGTTGTGTAACTGGTGGACCATAGTCACATTTAACACTTGTTACAAAGTTTGGGAGTTAAAATGTTAAGTAGATTTGATTTGTGATGGACATTTGGACGGTAGTAACAATAGCTTGCAATCTATCAAAACTTGATTACCTTATAATTCCGAAATTCTAGCGATGAAATGATAGGATTAATCATAATGTCACCCTTTGGGATCACATCACCATGAAAGAACTTCATCCAACATCCTACGAAAGGCAAAGTACCACCAAATAGGTATTTATGTCAAATCTATCTCCTCGAAATGCAGGGAAATTCGTGAAGAGAAGATGGTTTAGACATGTAGCATGTCTAAAAGAGGGAGATCAACTAGATCTCAAAAGATTAGAAGAAAATTCCGTAAACGCATGGAATTTTTTCTTGCTGAAGGGGGTCATGTTCTTATGATAATGAGAGTTATTGTATTTAATGCCGATTTGTCTCTTTTGAGGTACAAACATCTACGTAAAACAATGTGGGTACCCAAGGAACTTCCTCCAATAAACACCATTTTTTGTGTCAACGAGAGGATATATCGCATAGCACCATCGTCATTACATGGTTTGGGCCTATTTTGCATGGACGACATAAAGGTTTGTTACGACAAAGTTATTGAATTGATGAAGTATATTGGACCCTGTTACAGTTACAAACATTGGATGCAACTAGTTTGATATACACAAAGTATGCGTAGGTATGCACTGTCAGCAAATTATATACAACTAAAAGATAAGGATCAAAATAAAGGAGTGGCTATGCATTACTGGACATGGAAGGCCAAAAGCATCGTGGGAATATTGGCTGTGGTTTATAAATAGTACACTCCACTGGTCAACAAATAAGCAACCCACCTCGTATATTCGAGGCCAGGGAAATAGTGTATTCAGAGCAAAGCGATAAAAAATCAATAACCTGTGGGAAGAGTTGCTAATCGATTACAATTTGAATCGCTTAGTTACAAACACTGTTACTATGGGGGTGGTACATACTATGTACCATTTTACCCAACCTCCAATTAATGACTTCAATATACCATTTTATTCTTATGTTTTTTTTCATAAGTCTATTGGTTTCATTTTGGTAATATTTTTTTATATTTACTTTTTGTCACAGGGGGACATTGATCATACAGAGAAGTTTCTAGCTCAGAGCATAGATCGCGATGTATCTTCAGCTTTCTACTCTCTACTGTGCTTTACTCCTCATTGTAATTGTACAAATTCAGATACGAAAGCAAAAATGTTTTATTATTGCTTTTTTCATAAAGTTTTTAAGTTAATTTTGATAATGTTTTACTATTCTTGTTGCTGCATTCGACCGACAGGCACCAGAATAAAAGAGAGCATCCATAGTGAGGTGTAGTCAATATTTTCTGATGATGACATGGCTTATTCAACAAACCCTTTCAATACGATAAAGAAGCTCATGAAAAAATGCAATGAAGAAATGACTCAGTTGATGTTCAAAATGCCTCAAACATATGAGATAAGAGAGAGGGTTAAAGTATTGATAGAGAGATTACAAAACTTGCAAGTAAGCTATCATGAGGTCTTTAAATATAATATAAGTTCATTCATGGTTTTATATTTTGTACTCTTTTATGTCATGAACTAAAATATGTGTTGTTTTTATAGGGTTATTTGCCTCCTCATCATGCTCCTGGCCATGATCAGGGTACTGCAAGTGCTTCTCGAGGAGTAAGGGTTGGTACAAGTGTCCATCCTGATCTTCCTACGCATACATCACATTATCTGACCCCATCATTTGTGCCTATGTTGTCGTTTGAAATGTCGGCAACACATACCATGCAGGCATTCGTTAACACACCCTCTGGCAATGAACACATACCATAACATGAGTTAGGACATGTACCTGGGGATGCAGAGGCCACTAGTACTGGTGATGTTTTAGCAGCATTTCTTGGATCTTTCGTATTACTAGTATGGGAACATTGTCGGTCACACTTGTGGTGACCGAGGATTTCATTCCCATAAAGATAGAGAAGGTCCTAGGTACTTTAAAATGTTTTAATTATTATTCTTATAATCCAATTGAAATTTACTTATTGATCGCTCTTTTTAGACTATTGATCCCATGATCATTTTGCAGGAAATGATGTTTTTTATAAACATCTAAGTAATATTACATTGGAGCTCTTCGGGCCCACCATACTTACACGATGGAATGCCCAAAATGAAGATTTAAAAGATGAGCTCATTAACCATTTAGTTGTGCTGTTCGGTGATAAAACATTCAACCGAACCAAGGTCCTTAAGAAAGCTGGTACCTATCTAAAGTATGCGAGGGACCAATATATGTCACATTTAGAGAAGAAAAAAAAGTATGAGTGTCCCCCCATGATTCCAGAGAGGGAGTGGAATGACTTGGTGTTCGATGGAAAGGAGAAGGCTAAAAAGAAAAAAGGAAAGACACCACCGGGCCAAGGAAGGTATGTGATATAGAAGCATAAATCTGCAAAAAATCCTGATTAATCGCGATTTTAAAAAAAACTGCAGGCTGGACGATTTTTTCCCTGATTTTTTGAAAAAATCATTGACGATTTTTGGTCAATGATTTTTTCCCGTTTCAAACTCCAAAATCGGCAAAAAAACTTGTTTAAAATCTGCAAAAAAACGTGAATAAAATTGAGCTGATTTTCGCGACAAAACCATGAGACCATGGTTTGTTGTTTACTACGGCAAGCTTGATAGATTTTTCCAAGCATCCATAGCTACTGAAAGCACATGCTTTGTGCTTTTAGCCATAGCAGCAACTTAACTTTTTGATAAATGCTTTGTAGACATGTATGAAAAATGCAAGAGATAGACAAGGCGTTGAACTGCTTTGAAAATGTCTCAAAGAAATGTAGTCTTCATGGTGATGGAATGCCATGATCAATGCCATGACAAGAAAATTGCTATGGATTGTCATGGCATTCCATCACCGTGAGACTACATTTCTTTTAGGAATTTTTTCAAACAATTCACTGCCTTGTCTATGGTATTGCTTACTATTATGCTTTGGTAGATTTTTCCCAAGCATCCATAGCTTGTTCAAAAGCACCCTCGCTTCAGGTTTTACTTTAGCCATAGCATGAAGGCGTTGAACTATTTGATAAAATGCTTTGGTATATGTATGAAAAAATGTGGTAGCATAGAAAAGGTAGGTGAACTTTGGTTTTGAAAAAAAAATGCTTCAAAAAATAAACTTCATGGGTGATGGAATGCCATAACCTAATGCCATGACAAGAAAAATTGCTATGGATTGTCATGGCATTCCATCACCATGACCACATTTCTTTGAGGTATTTGAAACGCTCACTACCCGCTTCATGCTATTGCTACTATTATGCTTTGATAGATTTTTTCCAAGCATCCATAGCTTTTTGAAAGCACCTATTTTAGGCTTTTGAGCCATAGCAAAGAAGGGGCAATGAACCTGCTTTGGATAAAAATCGCTGGTGACATGTATGAAAATGTAGTAGCATAGACAAGGCAAAGGAACTTTGGAAAAAAAATGTCTCAAAGAAATGAAGTTCATGGTGATAATGCCATGATGAATGCCATGACAAGCAAATTAAGTTATGGATTTCAATATGGTATTCCATCACCATGAGACTACATTTCTTTTAGGCATTTTTCAAATAATTCACTGCCTTGTCTATGTTATTGCTTACTATTATGCTTTGGTAGATTTTTTCCAAGCATCCATAGCTTGTTCGAAAGCACTTGTTTGAGGTTTTTACTTTTTAGCCATAGCATGAAGGCATTGAACTATTTGATAAAATGCTTTGGTAGACATGTATGAAAAATGTTGTAGCATAGAAAAGGTGGTGAACTATTTGAAAAAATGCTTTCAAATGTGGTCTCATGGTGATGGAATGCCATACCCAATGCCATGACAAGAAAATTGCTATGGATTGTCATGGCATTCCATCACTATGAGACCACATTTCTTTGAGGCATTTTTGAAACAGTTCAACGCCTGTCTATGCTATTGCTACTATTATGCTTTTGATAGATTTTTTCCAAGCATCCATAGCTTTTTTTGAAAGCACTGCTTTAGGCTTTAGCCATAAAGCGAAGGCAATGAACCTGTTGATAAAATTCTTTGCAGACATGTATGAAAATGTAGTAGCATAGACAAGGCAAGCAGAACTACTTGAAAATAAATCTCAAAGAAATGTAGTCTCATGGTGATGGAATGCTATGACAAATGCCATGACAAGCAAATTGTTATGGATTGTCATGGCATTCCATCAACAGAGACTCCAGATTTCTTTTTGTAAGCATTTTTTCAAACAATTCACCCGCCTTTGTCTGGCGTTATTGCTTACTATTATGCTTTTGGTAGATTTTTCCAAGCATTCATAGCTTGTCCGAAAAGCACCCCGCTTGAGGTTTTAATTTTTGGGGCCATAGCATGAAGGTGCTGAACTATTTGATAAAAATGCTTTGGTAGACATGTATGAAAATGTGGTAGCATAAAAGGTAGTGAACTATTTGAAAATGCTTCAAAAAAAAATGTGGTCTCATGGTGATGGAATGTTATAACCAATGCCATGACAAGCAAATTGCTATGGATCGTCATGGCATTCCATCACTATGAGACCACATTTCTTTGAGGCATTTTTTGAAATAGTTCACAGCCTTGTCTATGCTATTACTTACTATTATGCTTTGATAGATTTTTTCCAAGCATCCATAGCTTGTTTGAAAAGCACCTATTTTAGGCTTTTAGCCATAGCAGCAAGGCAGTGAACTGTTTGATAAAATGCTTTGGTAGACATGTATGAAAAATGTGGTAGCATAGACAACTGTCACCATCTGATATTTATGTAGTTGTAGTATGTTTTGTGTAATGTAATCAGTGATATGAATATAACCAACAAATATCTATTTTCTATAATTCATGGATTGAACTCTGTATTTTATATGCTCTCAATGTCTGTATGCTATGGAAATGCCATTAATTTTTTTTTAAAAAGTAGTATGCTATGTGTGATACTATCAACAATGTAATTATATACTGATTACTCTTTCTTTTTACATAATCTAACATTTTTCAAACTTTTCTTTACAGGGTCAGCCAACACATCAAAGCGCAACAAAGGCAAGACTAGAAAAGCACGTGCAACACAAACTTGCCTCGGTGGTTATATGAAATTAGCCAAAGCACAAATTGTAAGTATCAATAAATAAAATATAGTATCCAAATAATAAATTGAAAACAATTTTGGTTTTATCAAACCATAGAAGAAAAATTCATGATCTTATGCAAAAATGTAGGGCTCTCAATTCAACAGAGTTCCCACAGAAGATGACTTGAAGATTGCCTTCAAAGAAGGGGCGGAGCCATGGTCGTAACTTAAGAAAGTCTTGATCGGGCAAACGCAATCTTCCATTGCATTCCATTAACGCAGTAAATAAACCAATAAAGTTTATTATTTAAAATTGAATACTTGTGCAATCTATTCAATATTAATTTCCACCATAAAGTAATTACATGCCTATTTGTTTTAAACATTCAAGCAATGATAATATCGCATACGACATTGGAATGCCTTGGTGAGGGTGGAGCGTAACGCGCGATGAAGGTCATGGTGTGCATCCCGGTACTTTTAGAGCATGTAGAGCATGATCAACATGTTGAGCATGATCGCTAGAGAAGATCAGAATATGATGTGGGCCCCATCAGTAAAGAGGACCACTCTAAAAGTTATTTTAAACATATTTAATTGCAATTGGTGTATTAGTTAATATAACCTTCGTGTTTCAACTTTAGAGCATGTAGAGCGTGATCAACGTGTTGAGCATGATCGGCTAGAAGATCAGGAACATGATGTGGCCCCATCGGTAAAGAGGACCACCCTCATGTTCTCTTAAACATATTTAATTTCAATTGGTGTATTAATTAATGTAACCTTTCGTGTTTCAACTCTGATCGATTTAGAGGGTGTTCAACATGTTGAGCATGAGTCTATAACAAAAGTTTAGGAACATGATGTGGACCCATCAGGTAAAGAGAACCACTCTAATGTTCTTTTAATTAATGAAATACTTGTAACAATAATAATAAAACATATCGGTTTAACATTTCTTTCTTATTGCAGCAGATCCCCCCTTGAAGCGGTGTCCACGTCATGAGTAGACAACTACGCGTACATTAAGATCACAAGCAAAGGGCAGAACAACTAAAGGGGGTACAAATATTGATTTAGAAAACGATACTCCACTTTAGCTTTATGTAGCTTTAAAAAAGAAACAAAAAAAAAAGTGATTGTAATCATATCATGACAACCATATTTTTGATAATATGTAAAAACTGAAAGAATGAATATTATATGTTAATGAATGAATGTGAATATGTTAATTAATGAATGTTATATGTTATTAATGGATGAATGAATGTTATATGTTATTATGGATGGATGAATGAATGTTATATGTTATTAATGGATGAATGAATGATTAATATTATATGATTGGGTATGGGGAATTGAGAGTGATGTGAGGGGGGGGAAGGGGCCAAATGAGCTTCCACCGTCACGTGGTTGGCCCTGTTAAGTAGAGAATATTAAACTATTCTCAAAACAAAGAGAAGCTCAATAAGGTAATGCACTTTTCAATATAAGAAATGCTTCGTTTGAAGCATCAAACCAATATGTAGTCTATATGTATGACTAGTCATCAGTCTTTGCAATGGTACATTTCCACGAATATTTTTTTTTTAAAAAAAATTGATGCTTCGTCGCAATTTCAACGAAAACAACCGACGAATCAACAGAAAGGCTCGACGAAGTTGCTATAGCTACGATGGATATTTCGTCGTAACTCCCCGCACATTTCGTCACAATTGTGACAAAATTTCGGCGTTGCTACCACACTACTCCTTGCCCATTTCATCGCACTTTCGACAAACTTTTTGGTGTTCTTTCGATGCTACTCCTTGCTAATTTCATCGCAAAGTCGACGAACTCTTGGTGTTGTTTCGATGCTACTACTTGCCTATTTCGTCGCACATTTGACAAGCTTTTGGTGTTGTTTCGACGCTACTCCTTGCCCATTTCGTCGCAATGGTGACAAATGTCTGCTGTTGTTTCGACGCTACTGCTTGCCCATTTCGTTGAACTGGCGACGAACTTTTGGTGTAATTCGTCGGTGGATACACAAAGTTTTTGTTGATATTCCGATGAAAGTTTGAAACATTTTACGATGTCGTTGACCAACGATTCTTCACCGTTATTTCAAAGTTTAATTCGTTGTCGGACTTTCAACGAAAAAATAGCAACGGAAAGATTTTTTCCATTGCGTCGCTCTTTCGACAAATATTTGTCGAACTACCGACGAACGACCGTCAGAAAATGGTGTGAAATTCAGTAGTGTGATAGACCTTAAAGTTTTTATGAGCAAAAAATGCCAAGAACATCCTTATAGCTTCCATTCTTTCTACCGGAGTAAAGGTTTCCTGAACATATATACCTTCTACTTGTGAGTAACCCTTACACACAAGCCTCACTTTGTTTCTAACCACTTCTCCATTCTCATTGAACTTATTTTTGAATACCCACTTTGATCCAAAGATGTTTTTGTCTACTAATCTTGGGACCAATTCCCAAGTTTGATTCTTCTGAATCTACATAAGTTCTTTCATTGCTCCATTCCAATGTTCATCTTTACAAGCTTCACTTATAGTCTTTGGTTCAATCTTAGAAAGTAAACACAAATTCACTTTAGCAACAACTCTACTTCTAGTTAATACACCTTTTGTCATGTCTCCAATGATTTGATCTTTTGAATGGTTCTTCTGTATATATCTAGGAATCTTAGGGGACATCACCGGGGCATCTTATTCTCTTTCATTATGTTCATCCTACTTCTCTTGCTCTTTTTTTCATGTTCTTCCACAATCTCTTCAATTCTTATGCGATTAGGCTTATCATATTCATATCCATTAATGTCAATAGAATTCTTCACTGTCTCATCAACCTTGACATTTGAACTTTCCACAATATTTCTTAGTATTTTATTAAAACATCTGTATGCCTTGTTTTTAGTAGAGTATCCAAGTAAAATGTCTTCATTACTTCTTGCATCAAACTTACCAAAAGTTTCTTCATCTCTTCTGATACAACATTTGCTTCCAAATACCTTGAAATACTTAACAGTAGGAATTCTTCCATGCCATAGCTCATAAGGAGTCTTTGTACTATTTTCTCTTGCTTGAACTTGATTGAATACATAAACAGTAGTATGAATATCTTCTTTCCAGTAAACTTCCGATAACATAGCCTCAGTAATCATTGATCATGAAACTTCTTGAACTGTTCTATTTTTCCTTTCAAAAAATCCATTCTGCTGAGGAGTTCTCAGAGCATATAACTATCTCTTTATTCCATGCACTTCACAAAACATATTAAACTCATGGGAGGTGAATTCTCCACCTCTTTCATACCTTAAGCATTTTGTCTTTAAGTTCACTTCATTTTCAACCATAGCTTTGAATGTCTTGAATCTATCTAATGCATATGATTTCTCTCTAAGAAATGTAACCCGTGTATATCTAGAATAATCATCAATTAAAAGCATAAAGTACCTTTCACCAAGTAGGCTTCTCAATCTTGTAGGACCAAAAATATTTGTATGAACTAAATCCAGTAGTCTAGTAGTAGACTATTCCTTTGATCTATAATTATTTCTTACTTGCTTTCCAAACTAAAATTTCTTGCAAATACATTAGCAAGCTTTGTAATTCTTGGTAAATGTCTCATGGCCTGAACAACACCCATCCTTTCCAAGTTATAAAAATTGATGTGACACATTCTCCTATTCCATAACCAACTATCATTAATCTAAGTTGTAAAGCATCGTCCATCAACACCCTTAAGTTGATATATATTCCCTTCAAATTTCTTTTCTATAGCAATCAATGTTTAAGATCCTTTCTGAATCTCACATCTCTCATCCTTAAACACAAGATCATATCCTTTTCTGCACATCTGACCAACACTCAATAAATTATTCCTTAAACCCTTAACATCGTGGACATCGTCAATATGATGCTTGCCATCAAAACTCATTGAACCTATCCCACAAATTTTAGCACCAACATCATCTCCAAACATAACCAAGCCTCCATCATATTTTTCAAGCTTAACAAACTTACTCTTATCACCAATCATGTGATGTGAACAACCACTATCAAGCACCCAGTAGTTTTTCTCTTGTTTAGCATGTAAGGTAGAGATAATCATACCTTCATTTTTCTCCTTCTCCAGAGGGATTTCCTTTACTTGTTTTTCAAAATTAGCAAAAGTAGGTTCATCCTTAATCACCAAGAAAAAGCATTCATTGTCATTAGGGTCTTCATATTCTGAATCCTCATTAGATATACTAGTATTCTCATTCACATAGTAAGCTTTGTTAATCTTCTTTCCTATCTTTTCTTTCTCATATCTTTGTTTATTCCTTTTAGCTCTTTCCGGACACTTTGTAACATAATGACCTATTTCTTCACAACTAAAATATTTAAAGGGAAACTTACCTTCATACTTATTAGAGCCTTTCCTCACCCTTCTTACAAATTTAGCTTCTATTTCATCAAAGTTTTCTTCATTTGGATCTTCAACTTTTGTAGCTTTAAAAGCAGTCTTTGATTTGCATCCATTCCTTAAACTTGGCTTTCTCATCTCATAAGATGTCAAAAATCCTAACAGATCCTTAGTGTAGGTCTTATAATCAGTAGTTTTCTCAATAGCACTCACCTTCTCACTGTAAGCATTGGGAAGAGTTTTGAGAATCTTCTTTATAATCTTGGTTTCATCTATAGTAGCACCAAGTCCTAGAATTCTGATCACTATCTCATCCAATCTCTGTACATAAGCTTTAACATTCTCATCTTCAGACATATGTAGAAGATCAAATTGTGTCTCCAAGTTCTATAGTTTCACTTCTTTAACTCTTTCATCACCATCATGCACTCTTTCCAAGGCATCCCAGACTTCCTTAACAGTCTTCAAATTATGAACTTCAATCAATTCGGAGTTTATCAAAATATTCTTCAAGATATACTTCACCTTATTGTTTGCTTCATGTGCTTTGATCTCTTTAGGTGTACTCAAACCATTAGTAGGAGTGTAAGGATTTTTGTAAGCTTTCTCCACATCATATCCACAACACTCCAGATATTCTTCCATCAATACTTTCCAGATACCATAATTAGTTCCATCAAACCTTAGATAATCATAAATCATTTTGCTAGCCATCTCAAACCTTCCTCAAGCGATTAAGCTCTTCACCAAGGAACCATGCTCTGATACAAATTTTTGAATAGGACAACTAAGAGGGGGGTGAATCAGTTGTCATAGAATTAAGCCTTTAATTCAATCACCAAAAATAATACTTAATACTTCTTAAATGATTAATCATCAAATGCCAATGCAGAAACTCAAATCCAACACATAAACACAATAACACCAGATTTACGTGGAAAACCCAATGAGGGAAAAACCACGGTGAGGATTAACTCACACTATAGAGAATATCGAAAACGATTACAAGAGGCTCACTTCCAAAAATAAGGCTCACTACCAAAAAGAGGACTCACTGTCTAGAACAAGGACTCACTGTCCAACAGGGCTAACAACCTAGAGGGCTCATTGCCATAGAGATACAAAGAAGACAAAGAAGAATTGTTACAAAGAGACTACAATCCCAATGCAACAAAGGATTCCACCACAATCACTTGATCTACTTGCATGAGTGATAGAGTTCACCTTTTGCTCACTACATATAAAAACTTAGCATTAAGCTTCGCACTAATCTGCCACACTCACATCACACACACTCACTGAATATAATCAATGTTGCATCTAACTGCACTTCCTCTTTTCTCTTATCACTCTTCTTCTTTTCTCTTGTATATTTCTTCACCACTAATTCATCTTGTATTTATACCATCTTCAACTTTGAAACATATCCAAAGTTGGCCATCCAAATTCAAATTCAAATTAGGTCGATGCCAAAACATCCTGGGTGGGAATTAGAATGAGGGTGACCCAAACACACACTTCAAGGGACCCAAAAAGATCCAACATGCTTCATAATCCTTGAAAGTTGTATTTCACACAAGGTCGTCCAAACTAGTGTAAAACACATAGAACCATTAAGCATGAATCTTCCAAATACCGAAATTATCTTCAATGAAATCAGGAAAACTCAAATCTAGAACCGTAAATCATAAGACTTCATTAAAGAGAAATTTGAACCAGTAACATTTCTCTTGGACCTCAACCAGAAACACAAAAAACCACAGTTCAAAATTGGTGAACACAACTTGCACTGTACAACAAATCAATAACCAAAAATTTGGATATAATATCTTCTAACAACCATGAACAACATGTTTGAACCACACAACCATAGGAGAAAATTCAGACCAAAACCCAAAGCAACCACTAAACACCTATAACATATCTTCATTATAATTTTCTCAATCTCCTCGACATATACAAGCAACAACAACTAGTTGATAACCAGTTGACCAATTGACATCAATGACAACACCTTCAATCTTTTCATTCTTGCAACAGATCCCTGGTGTTGATGGACTTCTCATTGAATTCTTCCAAAATTTTGGACATTCATTAACAATTTTTTCCACACCATCCATTAGGAAGCTCTTAGCTTGGGCTCCTTGGGGATTGTTATTGATCAAGGGCTGATCAAGCTTCTCAAATGAAACAAAATTTTTCTTCTTTTTCAAAAGGTTATGACTACCTATGATTAGCATTAACTTCATGGTGGAATGTTGGGAGACCTAATCAACATTACTACTTTAAGTTCTTGTACTCTTTATTTCACAATATAAGAACTCATGATTGATTTAATATATATGATGCTTTTGTAATGGTTTGCTTAGAGTGTGTTGATATCCTTGTGAACCATATTTTAACAAAGTTTTCTAGTGGAACTACAAGTAATATGGATGCTCTCTTATTGGAGAAAGATGAATATCTCCAGTGTTATCGATTATGCATGGAAGATAGAAATTCTTGAAGTCTCTATCAAGTACAAAGGGTGGTCTATTTGGTAAAAATATGTGGCTAAGTCTTGTCCCTACTCATTGTTACTATTTAAATTGTGAAGTCATGGTTAAGGGAGCCAGGTGCTCAATATGGTCTTTAACACCAAGAATTTGTGGCCAAGGCATCATTTGTTTCGGATGTCTTGTTCATTAATGTAAACAATGGTTACAATTAACTTGTGGGCATGATTGTGGCATTAAAGTAATGGTGGCCTTTCTATTTGAAAATGTTATCAATTATTTAAGTATTATTGGTTACTTTTTGATACTAGAAAAATTCATATACCAAAAATTAAGACATTGGTTAATTGGAATGAGCTCACTTCTACAAACAATTGTGTTTTCAATGATATTTTCCCACCATTAAAGTTTTTCTTGAAGGGCTCCCAATATTAGAATGATTTGTAAGGAGATTAAAAAATCCTTTTAGAGGACATTTATAGGGCTTACATCCAATATTGTATCATTATGCATTTATTTTTTCTTTCAAATTTACAATAGGTGGTTGTCACCTTAAGAAATTATTTTGAGAGAGAACTTGGAAATGATAGCTCATTTGTTACTACATGTTTAATATGATAATTATTTACTACTTGAAGAAGTAAGGGAATTTATTACTATTTATGTAAAAATATCACGTCTTACCAATTTTCTATTAAAGTAATCTTCAATTCTTTTAAGAACTCAACTATGATCTTCATTATTTTTTGGAATGTCTATATTTCAAAATTGTCTTCTTCTTCATCATAAGGGATGAGGCTAGGATCATGCTATGGGTGACTTTGGAAAAATGTATACACTTTACTCCTTGGCTCTAAACCAAAGATGTTTCAACCTATCTAGATTGATCTGAAAACCCTCCATAAAAAAACATCAATTTTTTATGTAAACATAATTTACCTAATTATTTATGAATCTATAGCTATATTTATCAAAATTGTTATTATATTAAACTTTAAAAAATATCATGTGAAAATATCTTTCCTACCTTATAAAAAGTTTTCAAATACCTAAGCATGCATGTACTAGATATTACCTATATTCTAGGTATTATATCTATATTTTTTTAGGATCCTATATGGACCATTAAAAAATAGCATTTAAAGTATAATTGTATAGTTAATTATGGTCTTTATCTTTCCTACACCAAGAATAAAAAATATTGATTATTGTGTTTTTGAATATGTTGGTGGTCCCATCGATAAGAAATACACCTTTGGCTATATCCTCAAAATACAGTGCAGGTGTTATCAAATGAATATAGTAATATTTAGTAAAGTAATCTATTGTGGATCCTCATCTACAAAGCTTGATTACCAAAGTAGTTGCAATAGAATCAATGAGGCTTATGAGATTATTGGAAGAGTTCATCAGGTACTAATAAAAGTCCCGCTTTATTAAATGATCACCAAAACTATTTTTTCTCTTACCAAAGGCTCTTGTTCAAACATCTAGAAATAAAACAAATTGAAGTTCATGCACATTTCCTTACTTTGTTCAACTAATTATCTTGTAGTAGATATATTATGATTGTGGAGATCTAGGCTTAAATCCTAGTAGACAGACAAAATCCTCTATGGTCTAGATTTATCTACATTTATATTAAAAAGAAGATTGTGATGCATATTATGTATCAATCGTCTATGCAGTGACTTGATTTTAATGCTTCACCTCAACAAGTTGTCATTAAGGGGGAGTATTCATGACCATGACATCTCCTATTGGTTATCTCCTATGGGTCTAACATATTCCTCTATATTCCTTCTTCCATTTGTTTAAGCATTGGATATAAGATCTGCAAGCATTATACATAAGACATATGAGAATTATTATTTTAACAAGAACCTACAAATTTAGTTTGAAGAGTCTTAGGATCCAATAAAAACTATATAAGACCTCATTAAAATATCATCTAGAGGAAACTAAGATCTAAATTATGACAAGAGGTTTATCATGTAGACCAAATGCATGATCTTCATCTTGGTATATGTTTTTTTTTTCATATGACATGATTTTCAAAGAAGTGATGTGTTATTGAGGATCTATGTTTAAAATAAAATGATAGCATAAATGCCCTATAAAAAAAGGGGAGGATTTGAGTATAATGTTTATTTTGTGATTAATGTAAGTACTCCTAAATAAGATTTTAAGACTCTAACTTATGATGTTTATCCTTATAATATAAAATAAGGGTAATTTATAACATTTCTTAATAAGTAAATAAATATATTACGGCTTATTCATCAACAACTTATATTGCTTTAAATAAAGGCAATACTAATCATGCTATGTACTATGTGAATATATGGTATATACATTAGTATGCGATGAAGGTAAGACTACAAGAGTGGTATATTAATGTATTGTATATTCATGAGAGGAATTATATAAAGAAGAGGGGGATGAAGATACTATATTATGCAAGTTCTTGTCATATCTATTTTCCTACATACTTATTGTAAGTCTCCTCAATTATAAATGATGCTTTATGGGGTTGTCTACCCTAAATGGTTTTTTCCATGTATATATGGTGTAATGTGTTATCTTTGTGTATACCATATTTTTTTATTTCATTATATTTAATTAAAGATCTTATTTCTTGATAATTATTTGTTGGGTCCCAAACCAACTACTCCAAAATCCTAGAACACAATTTAAATTTTAAGGCTAGGGGTTGTCATTAGGAAAGTAAAACCAAGGTTCATCCACATATTGTGGAAGGTTAAAGACCAATAAACAAGAGTGGATAAGCTCTCCTACACTTTGGGCTCAACTTAAACCTATGAAGTATTCCTAGAGGTAATCCTAAATGGGATTGAAGGTGCATAAAGGTAAAATGATAAAATAGCTTTGTGGTTGTATCCAAAACAAGTTCAAGTCCAAAAGCCATCATTGAGTTAAATAATAACCAACTTCACATATACCTCAAGATATAGAACTAACAATAGCATCATTGTAGGATATGCAAGATGATGACATGGGGACATGACACAAATTATTTCTGTTGGTAATGCTCACATATAGTATTTTCCCTATTTTCTATAACTAGATCATGAATGCACAAAAAACAAACTCTAATCCTAACTACTGATTAAATAATTTGATTGATTCAATGAGAGTGAGAATGGTCAAGTGCTTCCAACACTAGTACCCATTCACTAGGTCTAGAGTCACAATTCTCATAATGAAGAACAAATTAGAAAAAACAAGGAATGAAAACTATAAATTTACTCATAGGAGAATAATAACAACAAAAAAAGTATAGAACATGCTTAATCATCCATCAAAACATGGTATAAATCAATTTGAAATGCACAAGATTCCATTACAAAACTTGTAATAAATTATAATGTTGTTACATTTACCAAAGTTTACATTACAATCACACTAGAAAATGTGGTAAGAGAAGCCCTAGCTAAAAAAAGTTTCCTAAAGATCTATGTGCATTCATGGAGGCATTCAAACACATATTTCATATAAACATTTACAAATCCCTAGAGAATCATGAACAAAAAATAAAGGAATACAACATTCTTATAGTAGGGTATACCTTAATATGAGTCCTTAGATTACACTATAAAAATCCTATTGTTCCATACACCTATAATATCCTTTAGATGACCTAGAATAATTCGTAGCAAAACTACAAGAAAATTTATGGTCTTTAAAGGAAACCTATAGTGTTACAACTTTAAATGTATACATATAATTCTTCTATAGGGTCTTTGTAATATAGGTCATGTCATATTAATACTTGTATTCAGATTATAATATAGCTTAGGTCATATGTGTCATTGTCCATCACATTACTTATCAAAATGCACCATATGGTAAGATAGAAAACTTTATAATGAGTACTTGAATGAAAGACTAGCTATTTTTCAACACAAACAAAAAATATGTGTGTACGGATTGTCAAACCCTTTGATATTAATTTATTAAAAAATAAATTACAACTTGATTTCACATTAACATAATTCAATGGGATATAAATATATTCAATCTCAATAAGAGTTTTTTTATTATACTCTTGCACATGTGCTAACAAAATATTACTATGACTAATAATATCATACATAAGAAAATAACTTCTACTTATAGCAAAACAATTCTCATCTCACATGGATGGTTGACACCCATCTCTTTACTTTACAATTCTAGACAAACCCTATGAAAATAGTTACTCTAATTTTATCGCCCATAAGATTGGTTCGAATGTTGCTTTGTGGGGACATTTTACCCTATTATTCCATGTGACCCTATGAGTGATTCAGATGTGTGGTCACAAATTGTTAGAGTAAAAAGGTTATTACCTAATTAATTATTAGGTCCCCTTTTACACTAGCATACTTAAGCTTGATTAGATCATGTTCTTTTTGTTTCAATTCATAGGATTTTGACACATGTCATGATCTAATTTAATCCTCATCTATGGTTTCTTTATCCTTTATCAAGGGTAATTCATTTGTAATTATATTCATTATTCATTTTTTTTGCACCAATAAAGCTCAAACTATTACAACAATACTATTGCTTTTTATCTCTTTCTATGATAGGTTTTTGATTATAGGTGATCTTTGGGAGTTGTAGGGTTGAGGATTCAACTCCAACATGGTATCAGAGGACCAAATTTTTAATTACCTATCTATTTTTTAAGTAAGAATTCAAAGGTTGCATCCTAGAGAAAAAAAACCTCATCATTATGTCCAAAACATCCAAAAACCTTAAAATCACCTATCAAAATTCTAATATTTGAGAAGAGGAAAATCAATGAAACTTTTTGGGTTTTCAAAATCAATGCTAAGAAATCCATACATTGCCACCACCATTAAACCTACAAATTAAGGGCCACCATCATTTGGTATAATTGAGTAGATTTATTGTTTTAAAATTCATTTTTTTAAAATAGGGGTTTTTTAGTGCTACATAGTGTATGGCCTATATCCTTTCACAAACCTACAATAGGTATTACATCCTCATGATGGGCTCCATGTGGTCTTTTTGGTGGATTTCCCTCATCATAATGCCTTGTCAATTGGTAGTTGACCACATGACCACACTAGTGGGTAATCGTTGGCGGCTCATCAAAATTTACATACTACCTCCCTACTCCAAAACAACCTCTTACTCTTTGACAAGTCATTTTTCTTTTCGCAATGTGGTTCTGACTATCACTGGCAATTTTAGGGTAATAACATGTGATTTTTAGAGTCTTGGGAATATTATAGCAAGTAGGGCATATTTTCGTAGATAGAAGCATATTATAGTCATTGGTTTACTAATGTCAATGTGATATCAATACTATACCACCCAACAAACCCCTAATCCTAGTTTTGGTGCCCTAAAGGAGTTTTTCTTTTCTTTTTGACATAACTTGGGCATATGAAGTCAAAAATTGGAAAACAAGATATTTTCAAAAAGCTAGTTCCAAGAACTTTCTAGTGGTGCAAGTATTTTTCTCATATTTTCTTATTGGTACATTCTATTGCTTATTGAAGTTAGATCTTCTTTTTGGGCTCCTAAGCTCATAACTTTTTTCCTATATCTCCAATTTTCATGATTCCTACGATGTTGGTAATATATTTTAGAGATCTTCACAAGTATCCATTCACTTTTTTTAGAATATTCTCTAGATATTTTTTATTCAATTTTCCATCATTTCACATTCTAGTTTATTACTTGGACATTTTGGTACCTGAAAAAGTTATGTTTGCATGAGATGACTTCATTTCAGCTCATCTTTATGCATTTTTAGCATGTGGCCCTTTTTGGGTATTGTAAGCATATATGGAATGCACATCTTCATTTGTAAATGCATTAAGATAAAGTGTCACATATTATATCTATATTTTGGAGATCTTGCATATCATGTTGTGCCATTTTTTGTACTCACAATGTTTTATAAAGTGTCATGGGGGTTTGTTTTATGCACTTTGTTATTTACAATCAAAATTTTATCTACCTTCATGCACGCGTGTCTTTTGTTGCACACCCTTTTTTTAGTTGCAAGTAATATCTTATGCATGTTATACTATTGTTTTTCTCTTTTCGCACTATATGGTAACATAATTTCACCGAAGTTGTCATACCTCTCTCTTGTTAGCATCATGGATGGGTGTCATACTATTGGTACTAATGCTTCCCTTGTTTTGATTTGGAGTGAGCTATGTATCTATTTTTTGTTCCTATATACTAGGTGGATGTAGTGGTTGGTTACCCATGCATTTTGGTGAGATGGAACACATACCATATAAACACTTACATTTTTTTTTGTGGAGGTGGCCTTCCATTCTCAATTGATCAATTTCTTCAAACTATTGACACATATTTTTGACTTGTAGTATACTTTGCATTGTTCATTGGGGTCACTCATGTAGATAAAAGTGCCATTTATGTCATCAAATATCAAATTATTTCCTTGATAATCCATCTAATCATTGTTTGAGTAGTTTCATTAGGGTAACATACACATATTTTTATTTTTTATGTTGACCATCATATTGATTTCAAAGGAGGTTCTTTAATTCCAGCGTTGTAGAAATTATTTTTTGATAGTTGTTATCAAATTTTCACACAACTCGAATTGACAGAGTTGGTTGATTAAAGTTCATTTTAAGGTGAATAATTTTAGTTTGTTTCTGCATATGTTTTAACCATTGCAAATATTTGAATTGTTGAGTTCTTAATAAGTGCAATGTGTTTCAGTTGCCATATATCATTTGTAGCATAGTATTCATGAAATGAAAAGGAAATGATGTCTTTTGAATTCAGTTTTCATCTATAATGATTCATATATTGTTTGCAAAAGAAAAGTACAAAATTGAACAAGAATTATATAAATTTTGTTTTGTATTCATTGGAGTAAAAAGGAGAATCAAGTGTCCCACACAAGCCATGGGAGTAGTTGGAACAATGGACCATAAAGAGTACTCTACTCTGCTGAAGATAAAAGAGAGAAGAGCATGTAAAAGAGAACATAATCATCATTTCCTGGTTGTGCCTTTGAGTTGACTTCAGTGTTAAGCTCTCCTTTTTGTTCCCATGCTCCAAGTGAACCTGCAAGTGGATGAAAGTTATGTTAGAGCTCAGACTATGAACACTCCTACATGATCCATCAACAGTAATGTAGAATACTGTCTATGATGCATTGAATCAACTGAGCAAAAACAAGAGGAGTACAAGGGAATATTGAGGAGAAAATATCACGAGAAACTTTTGAATTTATTGTTTTAATCTAACATTGTTTCTTGTGTAGGTATAGGAAAAGCCATGTTGCTGATTTATTTTGAATATCATAAAGCATGTGGTGTAAAATGGGCTCCCACAAGGGTTGAGACCTAACATGCTGCACCTCAACATTCCATAGAGGGTTTTCAGAAAAGAAACAATTCAATGATGATCAAGGAGATATACATCTGAAGGAGTGCATCCAAGTGTCATGAAAGCTCAAGCAAGTGATCATCTAGGACAGTCAAGTCTAATAGTCCAATGAATTGAAAATCATAGAGGATCAATTGCTCAAGTGAATTACCATCAAGTTCATCATCATGAAATGTGATAGTGAACAGGCATACATAATGCCTTGATTACAAATCAAATGATAATTGAAGCAAATGAAGAAGCTTCCAATTATCATCAACAGGTGTTTACATTTCAAAATATTCCATGCAAAGATTGTTTTCACATCATCATGTTGCTATCTAGGAGAAAAAAAAATGCATGAAGAGTACATAAGTAGACTTTATCTCCATTAAGAAACGAGATTAACAGTGACTGTAGATGAAGCTTGAAAGCCAGTTAAAGAGACATTGCTGATTGTGAATTCAAATACACCAAGATTTGAGTGAATACAATGTGAAACATCACTCATGAAGGTAATTTTAAAAAGCTTAAGTTGTTTCAATACTTTGATGCCATAAATGTGAAGGGGAATCTTATTGCATGATTCTATGTTCTCAATAAAGTATAAAGTTGTGGTGAAAGTGAGACTAGATGTGCTTTTTCTAAGACGTTCAAGTACATAAGAGGTGTGACGAGTGGCTGCAAGTGAACTACTGTAGGCATCATTAAAATAATGAAATATGAAGTTCAATTTCTGTTATACTGCATTGATCTACAATCATAATAGGATTGAAGCTAAGTGAAAGGTGAAGTCTTGAAGTGTGTCTTCAGGATGTTCAAGTGTTTGAGCTGAATGTGGTTTGAGGAAAACATTACCAATGAAGTAATTTGCAGAATGAAGTAAGTTTTGCTTCAATATTTTTGATACTACAAACATAAGGAGAAGTCACATTGTATTGATTCATTAAATGTGAAGCTAAATATGTACTTTTCTGAGCATTCAAGTGCATTAAATAAGAGATGATAAGCATCAAAGTGACCTACAAGAGTATCATAATGGTTGAGTGCAAGTATAACATTGAACGAAGTAGACACATTAGTATGCAATGTATTTGAAAGTAAGCAAGTGTATGACAGCCATATCTAAAGGCGAAATGAGAAAGTGCATAAAGGTATGAGGAAGCATTTTGTTTGATAAGCTATTGAAAAGTATCAAATAGAGTTGGGTTTCACTTTGTTATGCATTTCAAGCAAAAATGGAAAGAAAATAATTGTTAACATATGCACTTGAAAAGAGAGAGTACAAATGAGTAGTATGTCTTTCAGAAAGCAAATAGTGCAAGAGAATGACTTGTTCAATTAAGAGTAATTTCTGAGCAAAGCAAAGTCTACATTATGGGAACAAGCATGCAAAGTGAAGTCATTGCATTCTGAGAGTAACAAATGAAGATACAATAATGGGCTCATACAATGAAAAAATTTGTTGCTTTTCAAGACAATGAGCCATTTTTCAAATAAACTAGGGTTTCAAAATGAAGCAAATGCATAATACCCAGTTTGAGCCTTCAAGGAGGAATTCACATTGTTTCCATTTCAATGTCTCAAAATGCAAAAGTAGAAGTATTTCGAGCTCATAAATGAATGCAAGCAAGCTCAACTGAACGCTCATGGCCGTGGCCTAAGAGTTGTTTTCTCTCACAAATGATAATACCCATTCATGAAAATGTGTTCTAAACACAAATACAAAGTAAATCAAGTGTTTTGAGCTTGTTACCAGTGGACCATGCCAACATTAAGTGAAGATAATGGAGCCAATGGTCGCGGCCATGATGGGTTGGTAAAACCACAAAATGAGTTGACAAGTTGCTTATACATGTTCAATGGAAAGCATGAGAAATAGAAATACACAAAAAACCTAGCTAGTGCTCTCATGGTCGTGGCCTGAGAGAGTTTCTCTCTTCAAAAATCAAATACCCACTTAGGATTTTGTCACCAAAATGCAAGCACGGTGATGAATAACAAAGGATCGAGCTCATACAAACAATGGAGCTCCCAGGAAATGGAGAAATCAAAGCTAATGGTCGCGGCCCACACAATGGATGAACTCATAAAAACTCACAAAACTTCATCATTTTTATGAGAAAAGCTTGAATAAAGATTTTATTTAAGAGGGAAATGCATCAGAAGAGAAACATAGAGTTTACCTTCAATGTTGATGTGGAGAAGCACAACAAATCTTGTGGCCAAAGCACTTTCAAAATCTCGAACAAACTCTCATATGGCGGCCACAATGAATGAAAGGGGGTGTCGACACAATAGAACACAAAATGCATCAAAAATCACAATCATGGCCATGGCCAAGAGGCCTATTTTCTCTTTCAAATGAAGCCAAAACAGGTTCAAATGCAAACAAAGTAACTTACCAGCAGATTGCAGAGGAGAATCGACAAGAATGGTATCAAAAAATGGTGAAGAATCAAGCTCCAAGGCTCCAAACCCTAACTCCCATGGCGACGCCCAGCAGAGCCCCATTTTCCTCAAATATGGCTGATGTAAATGATAACCAAAAAGTGTGTTTAGAATCGGTTTTGTGTTAGGGTTTTCCCCATGTGCCCGATTCAAATGTGATTTTAATCACATTTCTTTTCAAAAATCAAATGCCATAAATCATATATGTCTTGTTGCCTAGGTTGAATGCCTTAGGAATTTTTTTTTATTTTTAAAGAAAATCAAATTTAAAACCATACACATTGCCCCTCTCACTAGGGTAAGCCTCTTCAATGCCTTAGAAATATTTGATCCCATGAACTTTTCCTTGGGAAAAATCGAATGATGACTCTAGGCCCTATGATTTTTTCCTAAGTCTTGAATATTTTAGAGTTTCCTTGGAGTCCAAATCACTATATGTGCTAGGGGTGCCACCAAGTTTTTATGATTTTTTATAGAAAAATCAAGAATATTCAAAGCCTTACTTTAATATTTTGATTTTTTGCACAAAATTACAAAAATTAGAGTATTTGGAGATAAATTGTAAAAAATCAAATGTAATTAGGCTTTCTATTTTTGTTTCTTGAAACTGCAAAGCTATAAGACATTGATTAAGCAATGTTTCTATAAATTGCTTAATTAGTTGTTATTTAAATGCAATTAAGTTGTGCACTTGAGTGACATCAAGACTTGCCATTTTGAGTTGAGTTCTTGGGTGGATTGGGAAAGAAGGTGACAAACTGAAGTTTCTATTTTCAGTTTCTAGCTATTTGCACCTATTTTGGAGGACTTTTTGGATCAGCCTTTGGGAGATGGAAAGTTTCCATCCTTTTGGTGCTTTTTGGAGCAGTTTGAGGCCCTCTTTTTTAGGCTTTTTTGAGGAGCTCAGAAATGAGGAAGAGTTTCTTTTGATGATACAGTGGAGCTATTTTTTCTATTTTCTATCATTGATGTCACTTGGAGGCTATATAGTTTGAGAAAATTGAATTTCTGAGGGTTCTGAATTCTATTTCTTGCTCTCATATCCATGACAGAGAGTTTTGTAAAATTTTGAATCAAATTTTGATATCTTACTCCTTCAGTTTCAATACAAGCAACAGTGTTTTCCTTCCTCTTTCCTTGTCATGCACTTGCAGTGATAATTTGATGATTGTTTGTGATTTAGAGTAGTGAATCCTTCCATTGTCTTATTGTTGTGAGTTGTGGATGAAAATTTTAGTTTTTTCAGGTTTCATATTGTATTCAATGATTCTCGAATCTTTATGCAAAACACTATTGAGCTAAATTTCCTAAGGTCGATTGTGAGAACTAATGTTTTAAGAGAGGTTGTTGTGAGTTAAGTTTTGTCAAAATCTTTGAATATCTAGTTGATCATCTTAAGTTGCAGGTTTCATTTTGCAGCTTTCTTCCTACCCCTTTCCCTTGAAAGTTCATAGGTTCGGTGATTAGCTAGAGGGAACCAGCCCACTTTGGAGATTCACTCTCACCAATTGATTGACCCACAAATCAGAGAGTGTTTCCATGTTGCAACAGGATAGCCAATCCTAGCTTGATTAAGGGTGAAATCCTGGTTGCCAACAGTTGTTTGAAGCTTCTTTGTGCTTCATTGATGTTCTTCATTTTCCTCTTTTGTACATTTTTTGCGAGGCTTATTAGTCCATATTTTTTTCCTTCTATTTGGAGGGATAACTATTGTATCTACAAAAAAAATTATCCTTGGGGGGTCATCTTGAGTCCTTCCTTCCTTCACTTTTTCATGTATTTCTCTCTTTTGGAGAGGAGTTTTCCCATGAGTTTTTACTGCCTTTCTTCAATTATGAGAGATCTATTTTCATTTGTATATGGGTACTGGTCACGCCCATAAAAGGATATAAAAGTCATGGAAAATCCTAACCTGGGAATTGGACATTCCAGCAGGCGACTAACATCTTCTTATGGTCATTCATTTACATTGTCAAACCAGGGAATGCATACTTGAAATGGAGCGGCATTGTATGTGCACTAAGAACCAGTTTCAGTCACGATTTACCAGAAATAAATGCGTGAAAGGAATTCTACTTATGTTACAAGAATATAATGCGAAACCTTCTAAACTTAAGCAAAGCAGAAATCATAACAACTATGACTAAGGAACAAACTATGAACTGGCCTTATGCTGTAGGAAAAAACACAGGGATGGATTCCCAATGTTGCAGGAACAATATAAGACTAAGTTTGCACTGAAACTTTCAAGAATAAAATCTAACGTATGATCAATAGGAAATAAACAACTAAGTAACTAACTATAGATACTTACTAAGTGGGCCCCCTTAGCAAGCATCAACTAGTTATGCAAGAATTGAACTCAGAACTTCATTAGCTTTTATTCATAAACTCAGAATGATATACATTGTTCTGCTTATATGAAAACTAACACAAAACACTATCTCTCATTATAATACTAACTTTTACATACTCTAGTTGCTCACTCGCGTAGGAGGAACACTTATTTAAACCAGAAAAGCAACTAACTACCTAACTCTAGCAGAGAAAGATGTGGACATAAATGTATCCTGAAACCGAGGAACAAACTTCTCATAAATGAAAGCATATCCGTTCAACAAGATCCAGAGAGAATTTAGCATTCCACTCTTCCCAAATTTAATGATCATTTGGATTTCTTCCCAACGACTCGGATAGAGAGTCTTCGCTGGAACAACTTCCTCGATGTCGTGCTGCAAATGGACTTTACTGCAAGGCCGAAGTCTACTGCGCTTGACTCGTTCATGCTCCCTTCAACAACCTGTGATGCACACGGAAACAAAAGTGAAAGAAAGCATGCGTGGAAAAAAACACGATACATTCATTAATCACATATTAAGTCTATTTCATCATTCAAAAACCACATGCATTATATCAGTCATTCGAGAGGTCAAACAGGGAAATTAACAAGGCACATAGAGATGTTAAGCTGCAGGAATATAGGAATGTATTGCTACAGGATACTACCCATTTTTAGATAAAAAGTCTTTAATCAAAGAGTTAAAACATCCATTAGCAATAAGAGTAGAGATATTAAAAATAAATCATAATACTCAAATTATGAGCATATTTTGAGCTCATCATCTGCCCCCTACTTAACCTAATGATGGTCCACTAGCATTAAGTTTCCTGGTTGTTTCTCTGAAATCCGTAGAAGCAGTATGGCCTTGTGGTGAAGTTCCAAATTTATAATAGAAACCCTTGAAATGTTGCCATCTTTCATATTTGTAGGTTTCTGTATCCTTATTAACATCCGCAGCTTGATAGGGATAAAGTGGCCACATTAAAACCAGAGGTCAAAATGTTATTGGAAACCATAACTCGAACCTCTTCTGAAGACCAAGTTGTATGTACTTCTCTGTCCTTCCAAGGGCTGCTTTAAAATTCAGGGGGCTGTGAGGCTCAGATTTCCTCAGCCCAACAGTCAATTTCTCCCATCTCTTTTCAATCCTGGAAGAGGAAAGCTTCCAAAACATATATGGTTGGCCTTTGAATTCTTCATACACTTGCTTTCTCATATCAAATATTTTTATTCTTTATGTTTGATTATTGAACCCATATGCAACAGTAAGCCAAGTTTTCAACATTGTGTAGGGATCTAAGCTTTCAGGTCGCAATGGGATAGGCTCATCCCTTTCAGCTTCTTCATAGGCTTCCAATTGTCTGCCATAATTAGTTTCATTAGCCGCCCATGACATGAGTGACCTCAAATGAATATCACCAATATAAAGAAGTGGATTCCACTATGTTTCAGAGGGAATTATCAATCCATGCAAATAAAATTCACATGAAGAATTCTTTAGCCAACTAGGGGCTATTTGATAGGCATCGTAAAATTATTTGGCTGTATGAATAACATGATCTAAATTCCTTGAAATTATCATTAATTGAAACCAAATAAATTTTTCCTTTAGGCACATAGTATAGACCCTAGGCAGTGGTCTACATTCCACAATTTTACCAGTTATTTTCATCATTTCATTCATTTTCTCTTTCATTTCCTGGATTTCCTATTTCTGCCTTTCAATTTCTCTTTTCAATTGCTTCTTCTCTTCCTCCCAAAGACTTTGTTGAATTTCAGTCTTGGCTAAGTGGCGGAAACTCAAGGTTTGAAATGTGACCGACCTCCATGTGGTCCTAAGGTATTCCAAAAATTCAATCAAAAATGTCTTTTTATAAACAATCATTGCTTGACAAGTGGCAAGGGAAAATGAGGTGTCATTGGACACTTCCAATTGTTCAGGCTGTTTGTCCTCCTGCTGCAGGATGAATTCCTGTTGCTGCACAGGAGGAGATTGTGCTTCCTCTAAAATTTTCCTAGCTGCCTCAGCCAAGTCATCAAGACTTGGCATTCCCCTTTCATTACTAGAATGACTGTATTCTTCTACTTCCATTGGCTCATTTTGCATTTCCTTAGAAACAACAGGTGGGCTATGTGGAACATTCTCAGATACATTCTGAGAATCATCGTGACTGTATTCTTCAAAGTCTTATGAAATTATTATAACTTCAGGTTGAGTAGAGGTTGAGGTGAATTTATGTTGTTTCCTTGTTGAAACTCTTTTTGGCAATGTTACAGCTATAGGAGGCACTCTCGTGGCTTTCCTCTTTCTGACTTGTCTAGAGGATTCAGACTCATTAGAAGAAGATGATGGTGAAACTATAGTGGCAACAGGTGTTGCTGCAGGAGGAACTGCTACAAGAGAAGATGTTGCAGGAGAGGAACACTGTTGTATTTGAAAATGAGGGTTAGACTCCGGGGTTTGTTCTACCCTAGATGATTCTCCTACCTTCGTTTTTCTTTTTTCTCTTCTACTAGCAGACCTAGTTTGTATTCGGGTAGAGGGCTCTGGTGTGGTGGCTGCAGGAGTAGGTGCTGTAGGGGCATGTGCTGCATGGAGTGCTCTAGGAGGCTCTGGAAGTTGCAGACTCTTTTGGGCAACAAATTATTTCCAAAAAGGGGTGACACATCCCTTAGGGAACGCTCAATCAAGAGTTTAATGAGGGCATGATGGGCAATAGAGTTGTCCCTACCCCTTTGGGTTTCATGAGCACATTGTTTCAAAAGGTTTAACAAGAAATTTGGAACATTAATAGTTAAATCATGCCTCATATGACTCAATAATTTAAAATGGTAGGAATATTAATAGGAAAAGCGTCCCTCACAAGTGAAGTACCTGATTATGAGGATGGCATATTCTGAGTATGGAAAAGGTAGTGACACTCGTTTGCATCCTTGTTTAGAAACCTCCAAGGGTCCATCAATTGGTACTGTAAATTCTGCCCTAGCAGAGGCAACATTTGAAGGAAAAATTTCTCTTACTGCCGGAAGCCCAGTTACTTCTGCAATCCATTCTTCTATTACAACCGCTGTCAGACCCCACACTGTAGCTTCTCCTTCTGAAAGAGTCCTCTAAAAACTCACCTGCAACTTCCTCATTAAAAGAATCTAACTTCAAGAAATAATTTAGCCAACCACAATTGCTGAATGCCTAAATTGTTTGAGGATTCTGCGTCAAGAGCTCATGAGCTACAGGCTCATGTCTTACTAATTGGCCACCCATATTCACAAATTATCCCTGCTGAGATTCTTGAAACTCAAACCTTTTCTAAAAATTCAAATAAAATTTTTCTGCTCTGCTTCTTTTTGCTTCTTTCTATCCTGCCGTCACTTTCTCTACTTTTCCAAGAATGACTCAAAGAATATTTGCATGAAATGATTGTTATGAACTACCCAAATTAAGCAGTTAATTTTTTTTTTAGGACAAAACATGCAGTCATATTTGGAAAGTACAAGAAAATAAAAATATCTTATTAATTGTGACAGTGACATAAGAAAATGTTTGAAATGGATTATCCCCGCCCCCTACTAAAAATTTGGCATGTGTCCACACATGTGCGAAAGGATAGGAAAAGAATAGGAAATAATGACTGATATGTACATAGTAGTTAGTGAATAAATAAAATAAATAAACGATATGATAACAAAAGATATCGCGTACCTTTGTAATTAACGCTCGTACATGCTGGGAAAGATCACAGCGCAACATGAAATGACGACTGGAATTGAAATCATAAATGAGGGTGGTATGGTAAGATGGATGACGTGGAAGAAAAGGGAATGAATGGTGGTGATGGATGAAAGACGGAGAACGTGGCTTCCTTAAAAAGGAAACCTTTATTATAGGCATCCAACGTGGAATTTTAAAGAGATGCTGCAGGAGTATTAGGGGCCGCATCCGAGACAAACTGCTTCATAAATTCCTCTTTAGATGCTGGTTTATGATACAACCGAAGACGGTGTCCATTAACCAGTAGCTTGAATCAAACTGGATCTATTGTAACTAACTAAACTGAACCATTATCAAACACAGTTTCTATTTCATAAGGACCAAGCCATCTTGTGGTGAGTTTACCTTGATTTTCCTTATACCTGGAGTCATAGAGCAACGCCCAATCACCGGCAGAGAATTGCTTAGTTCAGATATGATTGTCATTCCATTTTTTTCTTTACTGTTGGATAGTTTAAGTATGCTGCAGGGCAGCTTTCCTTATCTCATCCAATGCATTCAGCTGCAGGAGGTGTTCCTTTTGAGCATCTGAAATATCAATGTTAAGCTGGAGAGCAGTCCTCAAGGTCTTATGCTCAAACTCTATTGGCAACATGGCAATTTTTCCATAGAGTAACTCAAAAGGAGTGAACCCTGTAGTTGTTTTCCATGTTGTTCTATAGGCCCAGACTGCTTCAGGAAGTTGACTGCTCCAATCCTTCTTGTGTAATTGGACTGTCTTTGTAAGGATTGCCTCAATTTCTCTGTTGGTTACCTCTGCCTGACCATTGGCTTGAGGGTGATAGGGGCTAGACTTTCTATGCCTGATCTTGTAGTCATTCATCAATGCAGTGATTAAGCTTGAGGTAAACTAATTTCCTTGATCAATAACAAGTTCCCTTGGGACTCCAAACCGAGTAAAAATCTGGTCATACAGGAACTCAACAACTTTATTGTCATGGGCATGTGTCATTTCTGTCACTTCCACCCACTTGGTTACATAATTAGTACACACCAAAATGTATGATTCCCCATTGGATGGAGGATCAATTGGCCCAACAAAATGCATGCCCCACTTGTCAAAGGGACTGACTACCACTTGTGGATTCAGAGGCATTTCATCAGACCTTGTTGGTCTCCCCATGCGTTGACATCTATCACATTTCCTGGTGTAGGCTGCAACATCTTTGTGTAGTGTGGGCCAATAGTATCCTATAGTAAGCACCTTCATAGATGTTCTCTTGGCTACAAAGTTCCCTCCACATGGCTCATCATGACAGGCATGCAAAATGCCATAGGTCACATCTTCCCTAACACATCTTCTCATGACTTGGTCAGGTCCTATGTAAAATAAATAATCTACAATCCATGAAAAGTTAAAACTTTTCTCTACCAACAATTGCCTTTCCTTTGGTGAGAAGTGGGTTAGGATTTTGTTGGGTGCTAAATAATTTGCAATATCTGCATACCATGGAGTTTGAGCAGTAATATAAAACAGATGTTCATCGGGAAAGCTATCATCAATTACCTCATGAGGTGTAGTTGTTTGAAGCCTTGACAAGAAGTCAGCCACCACATTAGCTCAGCCTGGCTTATCAATAACTGTGATATCAAATTCATGCAACAATAGGAGCCATCTTGCTAATCTGCCAGATATGGCAGGCTTATTCATGAGGTGCCTTATTGCTGCATGATTTGTATGAACAAATATTTGGTAACCAGTGACATAATTTCAAAACTTGTTCAGGGCATACACAACTGCTAGCAATTCTTTCTCTGTGATAGTATAATTTAATTCAGGGTCTTGAAGGTTTTTGCTAATGAAATATATGGCATGCTCAATGAAATTCTCGTTTTGTTCTAAAACTGCCCTTATGGCATAATCAGAAGCATCTGTATGTATATGAAAGGGTAGACTCCACTTCGGTCCTTGAAGAATAGGTTCTTGAGTAAGTAGGTTCTTAAGCTGCAGGAAATATTTGTCACATGCCTCAGTCCAGTTAAATTCAAAATCCTTAGTCAATAAGGCATATAATGGAATGGTTTTTTTGTTGAAATCTTTGATAAATCTTCTATAATATCCAGCATGTCCTAGAAAGCTTCTAACATCCTTCTATTTTGTAGGTGTTGGCAAAGTTAGAATAACTTCTATTTTTGCAGGATCAATCTGAATTCCTGTTTGAGAGATATGATGGCCTAAAACAATTCCCTCTTGCATCATCATAAAAAATTTCTCACTATTCAAAGACAAATTTTTCTCCTGACATCTTTTCAACACTTTTTCCAAATTGGCTAATGCTTCTTCATGTAAGAATTGGCTATGAAGGTAGCCACCCAAGATCTAGAGGCCTAATAGAAAGCACAAAAGAGAGAGAATATAATATGACAAGAATAAACTGTATTCAATGTCAATAATATGAGATGCAGTACTGATACAATGTACATAGGAGACCCCTTGGTTATATAGCCAAGGTGAGAACATAGGAGAGCATAAGATTATGACAAGTGTCATAATCTTATGACATGAGACAACAATGAAAAGTTATCACTCCACCTAAAGTGGGAAAGAGATAATGTGATAATCTCCACAAAAGGTGGATCTCCCACAAAGGGTGGAGAGATAATCACATGACGTGTCCACAAAAGGTGGAAGTGATGAGGTAATGAGATGTCAAGTCCACCAAAAGTGGAAAATCTCCAACAACCTCCCATGTGGTCCCTAAGTAAACTTAACTAAGGTGTAATCATGACCTAGGACAAGGTACAAGAAATTTAATTACACCAACACCCCCCCTTAAGTGCAACTTAGGGAGAATGTACACAAATGAAAACAATGCAAGATGGGTCCCGGCTACTAGGCCATTTTAGGTACCCATGTACAAATGCAATGAAATCTCTCACAAGCGAGGAAAGATAGAAAAACCCAGTGGGAAAAAACTACCCCCCAAAAGAGAGATGAGATACAAAAAGCTATGAACATAGCATGAGAAGGAAAAAACCCCATGTAAGGAAAAAGTCCCCCCCATACAAGAGAAGAAGAGAGACAAGGTAGCCCCCCCTCAATGTACAATGCTCACCCATGGAAGATGCTCGAGAAGGAATGAAGAAGCTGCTCCAAAACTGTTGAACAACGTTCCTCCCTTTTGGAAGAAACAATACCAAAGGTGTATGAAGGAAGTCTCCCCAATCCACAAGTGAAGAAGGAAGAACCCTTAGAATGTAAGAAGTCTATGAAATCTGCTCAAATGTCCCTGTGTTGATGCTAAAAGATGCCTTCCCCAAACCATGTGAAGCTGCAATGGTGTAGTCACTTCCTGGAACCTGTGAGAAACCCTTTGCAACAACACTCTCATCTGCCGAAAAAGACAACTTAGGATCTAGCAAGGATGTAGGTAGAACATACTCCAAAGACGATGTCTCCTCAAAAGAGAAAGTGGCCTCCTCCATCTGCTGTAAAGATGCATCCACAATCACATCAACCTCGAAAGATTGATCATGTAGAGGAGGGTCAGAGTGTTCCCTCGCAACAACTGAAGAAGAATCACCTTCATCAAAGAGAAGATGTAAGTAATCAAATGTGTCTCCCAAGTCTGCAATGTAGGACTCCACAAACAAACTGCCAATATCTGTCAAGTAGTCATCCCATGAAGCTGCTGTTGGAAGACAAGATATACACTGTTGCACTGAATCACAAGGCACTGAAACTGTCAGAACACAAGTATCATCAGGTACATCAGTTAATGTAGGAGATGGATTATCGACAATAGGTTCAAGAACCTCAAGAGTAGAGAGCACTCCAAGATTCAAGTAACCATACTCAATCTCCTCAAGTGTGTCCACACTAGGGTGAATTGAATCATCAATAGGAGAAAAATATGAGAAGGTGTAGAACCATGAATGATTATCAACCTCCCCAACTGCAACAAGAGCCCTGCTATGCAAATCCTGAACAATGACAGAATCTGGTGTGAACTCTACAGTCTTTCCTGAACCACTATGTGTAATCTGATAGATGGAAAGGATGTTCCTTGACAAAGTAGGCACACATAGAACATCATTAAATGCTCCACCTTCAACGTCAATAGAACCCTTCCCACAAACTGCCAAAGAAGTGTTGTTGGCCATTGAAATGGGTCGTCATGAACAAGAATCAAATGAAGAGTACATATCCTTGGATGAAGTCATATGATGCGAAGCTCCTGAATCAAGGATCCACCTATCTGAATTGGAATCTGCAAAAGCAAGAAATGCTTGCCCCTTATGTTTCTCATATTGAGATGATGTAGGAGAAGAAGAGCTTGATGTTGTTGCCATGAGAGTTGTTCCTTTTCCCTTAGAAGAAGTGGAAGGAGATGAGTCCTTCTCTTGATATGCAGCTGGCAAGTTGATTTTTTTCTTCTTAAGGATGTTTTTCAACTCATCAATTTGCTTAACATGACAACGATGCTCTTCATGACCAATCCTTTTGCAATATGCACATGTTGGTTGCTCCCTCTTGCTTGAATAGTTGTACTTCTTTGGAGAAGATGAAGTTGAGCTTTATTGTGGAGGAGTGGATTGTTTGTTCTCTCCTTGTGGCTTTGGTGAAGATTGCTTTTGGTCCTTCCCTTTTCCTTGCTTATTGTTTCCATGATTGACCACCAATGCTCTTGAAGTTGAAGACTTGAGAATACCCATTTTCATCAACTTATTTTGCTCAAGAATCAAAACTCTGTGAGAGCCTCGAAAGATGGTGTTGTGAAGTTGCTAATTGTTAATCTTTGAGTTTGAAAACTTGAAACAAATGCTGCATACTCAACTGGAAGTTTATCGAATAAGTTGAAGACCAATTGATCATCCTCTTTTTCAATACCACAATCTTTTAGTTGTGCTCTTAGTTCATTTGCCTTAGTGACATAATCCTGAATTGTATCAAAATCCTTGGGATCAAGGCTTAAGAGATCATGTTCAAGTTTGTATCCCTTAACCTTATCAACCTTTCCATACAAAGCAACAAGCTTATCCCAAGCTTCCTTGGCTGTAGTACATTTATCAACATGGAAAATGAGATCATCTGAAATGAACTTTCTTAGTGTACCCAATGCCATAGAAGTTTTAGTGAGACAATCCATATATGCAATTGGATCTACCTTAGGATTTGAAGGTGCAGTTATGGTTCCATCAATGTAGTAAATTAAACCTTTTTCCTTTAGTTTACTCCATGCACATACTTTCCATGTACCATAATTATGTACAGTTAAGAGTGGAACTTTAGATGAACCCATGATGGAATGAAAGAGCACAAGAGAGAAAATATGAGCAATCACACAAGAGATACCCCCCCAAATTCACTCAATCAAAGTACCCCCCCACAAATAGATGATTTTGGCACTTTATAATGCAGTGCGTGTACAATAGGCCACTTGCAACTTGGATAAGTGGGCTTATGATTTTTGATTTAAAAATTTCCAATAAATAGGCTGATAATAGGCTAGAACAAATAAGCAAAGACCTAAATTCAGATCTAAGCATTACAAGTGCCAAATAGGCCAAAAAAAAGACCATATGCTGAAAGTAAAAAATCCACTCAAGATCGCTTCAAACTGATTGCATATTCAAGAAGTAGATAAAAAATCATGCACTTTCAAAAAAAACGGCACTTGAAAAGGAGTCCGTATGAGCCTGAACGAAGCCTCAGAAATTGCAGAAACGGTGACAAGACAGGTACAGTGTTGAAAAACTGAAAATTATAGAAAATATGTCCACCAAAATCAGAAACTAAGCACATGACTGTGAAGTACACAAAAAATTAGCCCAAATAAAAAAAAATTTCTCGAAAAAAGGAGCAAAAATGAGCAAGATATGAAGCTTTGAAGTCGGACTGCAAAATCAAAAACTTCATTGGAGAGGGGGGCAAAATTTTTTTTTAGCCAGTGCTGATGTCATCAATGACCTGTGCTGTCGTCACCAAATTTTTAGCATAACTTTGACAGTCATTTGGCCGTCAGAAGTCCGCATGAGCCTGAAATTGACGGCTTGATGGCCATTACTGGAGCCGTCGGCATTGTCGGGAAAAAATGCCGGAATATTCAGAAGTTCGCCGGAATCGGGTACGAAATATGCTCAGCGGTGACCGGAATATTCTCGTGCCACCGGTGAAGGTGAATGCCGGAATTTGAAATAGACAGCTGCTGAAAAAATAATGCCGGTGTTTGTTGTGGCCGCCGGAGATTTGGTGCCGGCCAGTCTGAATAGGGCCGCGGGTGGGGCCACAGCTGGTTGGCCACGTGGCCTCGCCTAGTGGCCGTGGTACTTTGTGGAGTATTGTTAGTACCTGCAGTTTGTAGGTACAGCCTGCGATAGCGGACTTAAAATTTTGATTTTTTTTTTTTGATTTAATAAAAAATAAAAATACAAAATACAATTTTGTGATTTTGATTTTTGATTTTTGATTTTTAAAATCAAAAGATCAAATACAAATTTCTGAATAAAAGAATACCCCAAATTTTTCAATAGGGGTTTTAAATTTTTACTAAAAATTTTCAAAAAAATTATGACAAATTTTGCCAAAAATCTGAGAAAATGATTTTTTCAGAACTATAGAGAAATTCAGAAAATTGAAAAAATACCCAAATTGGCGAAATTTTCAGATTTGGAGCTCCCGATATCCGATTTCGTTGAAACAAAAGGCAATATTGACTGAAAACAGCCTCCCGAATGCAATGGTGGATTTAGATTTGGCGTAGGATGCTCCAAAATGCTGCTGCAACATAGATCTAAAAATACACCATTCTTCATATGCACCAAGATCTCTCCAAATGACTAACCAAAGGCACTCCAATAGCTATGATACCATGTAAGAATTGGCTATGAAGGTAGCCACCCAAGATCTAGAGGCCTAATAGAAAGCACAAAAGAGAGAGAATAGAATATGACAAGAATAAACTGTATTCAATGTCAATAATATGAGATGCAGTACTGATACAATGTACATAGGAGACCCCTTGGTTATATAGCCAAGGTGAGAACATAGGAGAGCATAAGATTATGACAAGTGTCATAATCTTATGACATGAGACAACAATGAAAAGTTATCACTCCACCTAAAGTGGGAAAGAGATAATGTGATAATCTCCACAAAAGGTGGATCTCCCACAAAGGGTGGAGAGATAATCACATGACGTGTCCACAAAAGGTGGAAGTGATGAGGTAATGAGATGTCAAGTCCACCAAAAGTGGAAAATCTCCAACAACCTCCTATGTGGTCCCTAAGTAAACTTAACTAAGGTGTAATCATGACCTAGGACAAGGTACAAGACATTTAATTACACCAACACTTCATAAGTAACTCCATAAGTAGTGAAGTCATCCATGTAGATTTCCATAGAATCATGAGAAATATCAGCAAAAATACTGATCACTGCCCTTTAAAATGTTGCAGGTGCATTACACAGTCCAAAAGGTAAGACAAAATAGGAAAAAGTACCCCATGAACTGGTAAAAGTTGTTTTGTCTTGATCCTCAGGGGAAATTCTAATTTGATTATACCCACTATATCCATCCAAAAAGGAGAAATATTTTTTACCAGACAATGAGTCTAGTACTTGATCAACAAATGGTAGTGGAAAGTGATCTTTTTTAGTGGCTTTGTTCAGCTCTCTGTAGTCGACACAAACTCTCTATTTTCCACCTTTTTTAGGGACAATCACCAATGGAGACACCCACTGACTGTCTGAAATGGGGTAGATAAAACCAACATCAAGTAATTTTTGGAGCTCTGTTTTAACTCTTTCCCTGAGTGCTGGGTTTATCCTTCTTTGAGGATTTTTAATAGGTAAATAGTCTTCCTTAATGTAGATCTTATGAGTACAGAGTTGAGGATCTATTCCCTTCATATCCCCATAGTCCCATGCAAAAGCTCTGTGTTGATCTTGCATCATTGTGACTAGGGCAGCATGTTGAGATTGAGGCAGCTTATTATTGATGTTCAGATAGTGGCCTGAAGATACTTCTACTTGCTTGTTAAGAGCATTCATGGAGGCTGCTGATAAAGGTGGTGTCTGTATTTCATATGGAAGCAAGTTGTGATAAGCTGCAAGAGATTCAGGTGGCAGGCTCTCAGAATTCAGTTGCTGCATGAAACACTGTTGAGGATAGTTATTTGGAGCAGATGGGCTTCTCAGATCAGAGTTGGACTACAAAATATGTAAAAGCAGGTCATCCTCACTTTGAAGCTGTGAAAACAGATTAGTGTGTAGCATCATTAGCTGAGCCAATGAATTGACTTCTTTAGTTTCCTCGCTTAAATCTGGCCAAATTGTTTGAGACAAGTCTTTCTAAGGCTGGACAGGTGGATATAAAGCCAATTTCTTTCTTGACTGACCATCAGAAATTGTCATGTCTCTTGAATGACATCCTATAAAAGCATCAGTTGTAGCTAACCATGGTCTACCTAGGATAATAATATATCCTCCCAAAGTTTCCTTAGTGGACAATATGGTGAAGTCTGCTGGGTATTCCCAAAACTCAAGGATGACAATGATATCTTCTACTACTCCATCAGGTTTTACTGTGGAACTATTAGCAAGCTGCAGGATGGTAAGTGTAGACCGAATTGTTGGGATTTTCAAACACTCCATAGTATGCTTGGTCATTACATTGATGGCTGCACTAAGGTCTATCAAAACATTCTTTACTATTTGGCCATTAATATTTATTTGTACCACAGGACTCCCAGGGTCAGTATATTTTGGAATGACTACCTTCCCTAACATAATATCTGCCAACTGTTCTAGAACATGGATAGTTTGGGGATCTTTTTTCTTTCTTCCTGGCTTCTTTAAATAGGCCTCCTTAATGACTTTTCCATAAATTGGGACATCTTTAATGGCTTGAAAAAGAGAAATTTGAATGTGTATATTCTTTAGCTGATCCAAAATATCAAAGGTAGGCTCTTCCATAGACTTGGATGTAGTAATTTGCAATCTCTGAGGAAAAGGCGGTTTGGCCTGATGCTGCAGGACAGGTTCCTTATAAACAGTATCTGATACAGGTATATGTTCTACAAGATCAGTAGGTTGTTCAGAGATAGAGTATGGAATCTCTGTAATTACAGACGGCTGTGGAGCAGGGAGAGTGGTTCCAGACCTAAGATGGATATCATGAATATTCAGGGCATAAGTTGGATACTGATTGGGTTTTGCAAGATACATAGGCTGTTGTGACTGTTGCTTCTTATTATTAGGATTTGGAAATGGTTGAGTAGGCATAGGCATTTGTTTTGGAGGGCCAGTATTTGCTGCAGGTGTTGCAGGAGGTGGCATGAGAGCCGGAGGTTGTGGTTACTGAAGCTGCAGGGAGTCAGGGGATTGGTTCTGCCATTGCTGTGGACTTCTCCATTGAGGATTCTGCTGCCAGTTACCTAGGGGTGGAACCCATTGTCCTTGTGGCTGTTGCCAACCTCCTTGAGGAGATTTCCATTAAGGACTCTGATAGTTAGGCCAGTGAGATTGAGAAGTATTCCAAGGTGGTGATGGGCCATATGTAGGTTGCCATTGGTTATTGTAATTAGAATAAGGATTACCAAAAGTCAAAGGGTCTTGAGGCATACCTTGTCTTTGAGCCCATGGTCGCTTTTGTGCGACGAAGAATACTTGGTCATCATCACTCTCTACCATCTTAAAGTCAATAGGTAACTGCTTAGCCTCCAGGTTAGCCACCATCTTACATCTGCAGTCACGTTTCTTTTGTCTGCAATGTGGACATAACTCAGCCAAAATTGCTTTACTTCCTCATGTTTCTTTCGAGCTTGCATAGTATCCAACTGTGTAGCCATATTGTTTATGATATCCTGCTTGAAATCAGACAGTAAATTTGTGATCTCCATCTGTGAAACTCCATTAGTAGAAGACTTTCCCAGTGTGGCCTGATGACCTCTACCTTTCTTAACAATTGCTCGAGAGTAGTTAAGACATATTTTCTTGATATCATCCCAAGATAGTTGGGTTATATCTCCCCCTCCCATCAGGTCCAGGGCATCTATACAGGTGTCACTTATTCCCCTTAGGAAAAGTAGTTTATGAGATTCTTCATTGAGAGTATGTTCTGAATTCTTTTTTAGGGAAAACAAAAATCTTGAGATATAGTCTTCCAGGCTCTCATCCTCCTTTTGTTGAATTTTGAACATATCATCACCCTTGCTACCACTCTTACAATATTCCTTGTATTTCTCAAGAAATTTTGTTTGCATGACTACCCAACTATCAACAACACCCCTCCCCAAACTCATGAACCATCTAAGAGCTCCTTCTTTCAAAGTAGCAGGAAACAACTTCAACATATGAGCATCTGAAGTGTAATCATAGTTGCAACAGAGGATGTCGAACTCAAACAAGAAGGTTTCTGGGTCCTCTGTAACTAGTCTATAGAACTTGAGAAGTAATGAAGAAGGAATATTTTTAAGGTTATCATTATCTTGCTGAGCAATGATAGGGAATTCAAAAGTAGGAGGTCGATTAGGTGGATTACGTGCCATAGTTGCTTGATGGAGTATTAAAGAAAATGGATTTTCTTCAGGTTCTTCGTCAGCTAAATCAAATGGCAGTTCAACAAGCAGGTTTTCAGCAAATGGATTGATATCTTGGTCTCCTCCTTCCTCAAATAGATTATAAGCTAGTTCAAAATTGTTATCAAGGAATGGAAGGTTAGGGAGGAATCTTCCCAGAGCGTCTCTTCTTCTATGCATGCAATAGAGTTAACTGTAAATTGAAGGGATTTGAAAATGCTTGAATAGCAGACTAACTACTGCTAACAATGACTTATGACAGGTTCTTAGCTTGACACCATCCCCGACAATGGTGCCAAAAATGGTCGCGCCCATAAAAGGATATAAAAGTGACGAAAAATCCTAACTTGGGAATTGGACATTCTAGCAGGCGACTAACATCTTCTTATGGTCGTTCATTTACATTGTCAAACCAGGGAACATATACTTGAAATGGAGCGGCATTGTATGTGCACTAAGAACCAGTTTCAGTCACAATTTACCAGAAATAAATGCGTGAAAGGAATTCTACTTATGCTACAAGAATATAATGTGAAGCCTTCTAAACTTAAGCAAAGCAGAAATCATAACAACTATGACTAAGGAACAAACTATGAACTGGACTTATGCTGTAGGAACAAACACAGGGATGGATTCTCGATGCTGCAGGAACAATATAAGACTGAGTTTGCACTGAAACTTTCAAGAATAAAATCTAACTTATGATCAACAGGAAATAAACAACTAACTAACTAACTACAGATACTTACTAAGTGGGCCCCCTTAGCAAGCATCAACTAGTTATGCAAGAATTGAACTCAGTACTTCATCAACTTTTATTCATAAACTTAGAATGATATACATTGTTTTGCTTATATGAAAACTAACACAAAACACTATCTCTCATTATAATACTAATTTTTACATAATCTGGTTGCTCACTCGCGTAGGAGGAACACTTATTTAAACCAAAAAAACAACTAACTACCTAACTCTAACAGAGAAAGACGTGAACATAAATGTATCCTGAAACCGAGGAACAGACTTCTCATAAATGAAAGCATATCCGTTCAACACGATCCAGAGAGAATTTAGCATTCCACTCTTCCCAGATTTAATGATCATTTGGATTTCTTCCCAACAACCCGGATAGAGAGTCTTTGCTAGAAAAAATTCCTCGATGCCGTGCTACAAATGGACTTTACTGCAAGGCCAAAGTCTGTTGCACTTGACTCATTCATGCTCCCTTCAACAACCTGTGATGCACACGGCAACAGAAGCGAAAGAAAGCATGCGTGGAAAAGAACACGATACATTCATTAATCACATATTAAGTCTATTTCATCATTCAAAAACCACATGCATTATATCAGTCATTCGGGAGGTCAAAAGGGCAATTAACAAGGCACATAGAGATGTTAAGCTGCAAGAATATAGGAATGCATTGCTACAGGATACTACCCAATTTTAGATAAAAAGTCTTTAATCAAAGAGTTAAAACATCCATTAGCAATAAGAGTAGAGATATTAAAAATACATCATAATACTCAAATTATGAGCATATTCTTAGCTCATCAGGTACTTCATCAAACATAGTTGTTGGGACCCTTTTTTATGCATTCATTATTAGAGGTTTTAGATTATCCATAAGTTACAATTAAGGGGGGTGCTAGAGTAAAAATTTAATTACCTAATTAATCACTATTTCGCTTTTTACACTAGTATACACAATATTACTTAGGTCACATGCTATTTCTCTCAAGTCATGAGATGAGTACACATGTCATGATCTAATTTAATCCTCACCTAGGTTTTCATCCAACTTTATTCTTTATCAAGGTTAGTTTATTTTTAATTATACATTCATTATTCATTTTTGCATCAAGAGAGCTTAGTTATTACAAGTCCATTTCTTTTCTCTCTTTATATGATAGGTGTTTGATTGTAGGTGATATTTGGAAGTTGTAGGCTTGAGGAATTAGCTCCAATGCACATTATCTCCTTGTTTATATTTTCAATTCTATCTCTATATTAACAAACAACTAGGTAATTTCAAATTTTAATCCATTTTTTTTACTTGATATAACTAATCACTGTAATTTGGAAACAATATAAAAATTGTTCAACACTTCTCAAAATATGACCTCTACCACTCATCCCACAACTCATCAATAATAATAATTTTAATTTCTTTTTTCATGTTGATATCAATTATAACATCTAGTTTGTCCATGTTTTCATTGATAAAGTTATGCATCCCTTTTTCTAGTGATAGGATCTTATCGTTTTATCATTTGTGAGGAGTTATTTTGAAAATAGGGGGACATGGTTCTTGAATTATTCCCTCCAAAATATTGTTACTTTATTTTTCCATTAAGTTCCACAATAGTGGGAGATTATATTCAACAAGAAGTTTATTTTTTTGCATTTTCACTCTCAATCAACTTTTAGCTTTTTTTTTTTTGAATAAAGTGTAGTTGAGTCGTGCTTCGGAGCTCATGATTTCATTTACCACTGAAATGACCTCCTTCATTCCTCATTATGTCTAGTGCTATAATTGTTTTGTATGTTCCAAATTGGTGGAGTGTCTTTTTAAATGCATCTGCGAGTTTGGTTGGTGTGTTCAAAAAACTTTGTAATAGTTTGGGCAACAAAGGAGGCGGTGGAAACTAGACTCAAAGACACGTGGGTTTCTTGGGAGGTGATTGGTTTGTTTCTTTGGGATAGATGGCATTCTACTCGTGGAATCTTCATTTTACTCTGTAAGTTCAAATTTGGGAGTGACCTTTTGAATATGATTTATCTGATGAAGACCTTGCTTGAATCTTCTGTATGGATTTCCCTAGGGTTGTAGAAAGTATTCGAGTAGTTATTGGCATGGAGATCATCAGGAATGGTTTGCGTCAGCTAATTCTACCTTCCTAGGTGTTATCAATTTTCTGTTCAAACTTTCTAGCTATAACTCAATCCTTTAAGGAGTTGGAGGTTGTGGTTCAAAGGTATGTTAAATCTCAATTTCTGCAAGGCAATTCGTTCTTAACAGCAGTTCAAGGATATTGCTTGTTTAAAGGGAAAAGGGTTGATAGGTGGATTGTTTCCACTTAAGCTACTTAAAAAGTGCCAAGCTATTTAGGGGATATATGTAGCTATGAAATTAAGCCTACAATCCAACAATGACTGAATTTTTCTGAGGGCTTTAAGGGAAAATTCTCATAGTTTTTGTGCTCGAGTGGAGATGGATATAAAGAACAATTTTTTTTCCCTAGCATTTTTAAAATCTCATGCTTGTTTGTTGTTCCATAAAAGTCCTAATGTGGGGAAATTTTGTGTTTCATTCCATGGTTCTGCAGCTGAGGGAGTTAGGTTTATTTCTCAGGGCACTTCAAAGAGAGATGCACCAGTGAAGATTTATTCAAGGAAAAAGAGAGCTAGGGTGATTCAAGTTTCTGATTCAGAGGAAAGCCAAGGTGAAAATGATCCAGTGAACATGGAAGAATGACTATTTCAAATGGGTTTTTTTTTTTGTTCCAGTTTTGTTACTATTAAATTTCAGTGTTCCTTTTAGTATAGATCTAGGGTTTTCATAGACGATTACATTGCCAATTCAAGAATTTTTGGGGTTTTTATATGGCTTCTTGTTACATGTAAGGGGGATTAGTTAGTTGTTTACTATATGATTAGAGGATGGATGTTTTGTAAAGCTTCTATATGTTGTTGTTAGGAAGGGTTTAGTATAATCAGTGTAACGCCCCGTCGCGCAAACCCCAAAGGAACAACTAAAAACACAACAATTTTTTTTTTTAAAACATAAGAAAAGCACTATAAGTTTTCCAACATAACTAATGTTTCAAGTTGCACAACTAAGTCCCTTGGGGTACATGAGGTGACATTACTAAACTATCCCATAACAAAGTTATCAGATGAACATTAAATTACCAATTATGAAATCCATTCATCCACATATCATCATTTAAAACATTCATTAACGATAACCAAAATAATAAAAATAATTCATATAAAACCATACATGCAAATACAGTAAATTAATCATGAAGATATTAAGTACATATTTCCACAGATATAACATAACATCAACAGTATTTACAAATGGTAGTTCAAGAATGATTTACATGGTATGATAATTACATTACATCAATTTGATAGTGCATCTCAATGAACACATATACAAAATTACATCATAAGTCTTCCCAATGCATGTGGGAATGATATATCAATACAAAGAATACATCTGGAGTACAAATATACATATGATAAAATATGAATCTTGGATCAAACTGCATTAGCAAAAATTTGCACTAAATGGTACAACTGCATCATAAGGGGACCCAACGGGGTGTGTAGAACGTTCCACCCAACCACCCCCGTGTTGGGAGTAAATAAGGAAGGATCCCCGACCAAGTACATCCAAACAGTCGTGCAAGACTAAACTCCAGACACGAAAAGAAAGAGAACACAAAGAAATATCTCATAATGATAATAAATCTCCAAGACATAACAATAGACTACTTACAGAGGATTTCAATAAAACAACTCAAAGGGAATGCTAGAGGAGAGTGTCATCACATGGCCTTACATGGATTATCCAGACAACCTATCACAAGGTGCTGCCTCCATCTATGGTTATCCTGACAACCTATCTCAAGGTGCTGCTCCATAGGGTTACTCATGCGGAACCATTAACCTCTCGTGAAGACGAGGCAACGATCTTGCCAACCACGGCCTTCTCGGCCCACCTTTAGTCTATGATAGCACTAACAAGCGAGCGAGGCATACATAATTATCTTGATTAATCTTTAACTACCCACCCCCTAATTAATTACTTAGGTTATCATTTATTACTCTAACTCTAATGTGGGTTACCCTAACAACCCCTTTGTGCGCCGGCCCCCACGTAGAGTCACTCTCCCTAGAAAACCAATACATAAAATCCAACACCAAGGAGTTGTACCAACAAGAACACTAAACCACAAATGGAACATCCGCGAGGAAAAACCATCTCGCCAAAATCATATGAAACAATGTCCATAAAAACGTTACAACCCATGTGTAAACTCCAATCACAACTGTATCCAAAACATAGGAACAAATATCCAATTACAAGATCAAATATAAACATCAATTTCCCCACCTCTGGAAGTTCCTAACCAACAATTTAAGCTCCTATAGAAGGATAAACTAACTCAAAGGTTTTTCCCACAAAACAAAATCCCAATTAAGTGAAAACCACAATTGATTCAACGAATAATCTCGAGAGTACACAATACGTAAAACAACGCTATATAACACATTTCAATACACCATAATTTCACCAAAAAATAAATAAATTAATTTACTTGGGAATATTCAACTTAACTTAAATCACATAGTTTAATTCTAATTTACTCAATTACACAATAACATTGCAAATTTAACATTATCTAGTTTATTCCATAATTTCCACATATATAACCATTTATATATATGATTTCAAGCATATATACATATATACGTATATATATATATATTAAAAATATGCATGTAAATCACATAATAAAAATTAACCTTATAATCCACTGTAATTAAAACTATATATATATATACATATATATACATATACATATATATACATATATATATATACACATATATATATATATACATATATATATATATATATACATATATGTTTATATATAATATATATATTATAAAACGAAATAAATAAAATTGAATTTTAATAGATAATAAAAAAAAACTTTAACAAAAGAAAACAGTGCAGTACAAAGGTACTGTGTAGTCCTTGTGGGGAGGCCGCAGTCCCCACTTGACTGCACCCAACAACCATTGGCTACGGTGCGCAGCCTGTGGTGGCTGCGTGCAGACTGCCACGGGTACAGGGAGGTACAACGACAGCTGACCTCCTCCCCCACAATATATATATATATATATATATATATATATATTTAAATATAAAATTTCTTTCATAAAAAAAAGCAGAAAACCCAATTACAGACGTCTGTTTTTTTTTTTTTTTAACAGAAGATTATTATTATTTTTTCAATAAGAAAGATAGAATAATAAGAATATATATATATATATATATATATATATATATATATATTTTCCCACTGAATATAAAATAAATAAAATATGAATAACAATTCAGTTTTCCTACAAATGAATCTGGGCATACAAGTTCAATCCCTTTAATAAATTGATTTTCTTTTCAACAAGAATTTCACAACTAGATTTATTGAAGAAAATTCAGAAGGTTTCAAAATAGTTTTCTATAGAAGATTTAAAGATTTCACACAAGCAATCTTTCAACAACTAAACCTTTTAAAAAAAAAAACATAGATATTGATTTTTTGAATATGGCAAACATGGTTTTCATTTCCCTTACAGAACAATGAATTAATAAATCAAAAGAATTAATAAATTAAAAGAACCTGAAGTCCTTCATTTGATGACGAATCCAAACACAACAACCTTTTTTTTTTTTCGAAAATAGAATCCCTCTGCAGTTCCTTCTCCAATTCCTTCTTTCAACTAACTTCTGGATCAATATTATATTTTTCCTTCCAAGAACAATTTTAACAAAGAAGCACAAAAACCTATCTTTTTCTTTTCTAGACAAAACCAATAGCCCCATAGAAACTTCCCTTTTCTCACAATAAAATAAGAAAAAATAAATAAAGATATCTTCTTTTTTGCCAAAAATCCAACCCATCCATTGGTTCTTTTTATTGCTTTAAAAGCTCACACTTATCTCACAAATTTTAATTAAAAATTCCTTAATTTCACATTTATCCTCACATGATATTATCCTTAGATTTTATAATATTAATATTTTGAAAAAGACAATTTACAATTATCACAACATTATTTATTTAAATTAATTACTCTAACCATTTTAATTAATTAAATATCTTTTAATTTACAATATTTTAAATCCAACATTTAACTAAATTACAATTACATACAATTAATCATATCTACAAAATAACATTAATTAATCCCATATAAAATAAGAATAAATTAAATAACAACTATCCACAAATAAAATAAGTAAACAACAACAATACTGAGACAAAGACAATGTCAAGACCATGACATTGAAAGACTCACAACAAGGTGACAGACTTGGGACGGGGACACTTCCTTATCAACTCCCTTTTTCAACATCATACCTGTTGGGTTTATGGGAAATACTCAGACCTTCCAAGCAGGTGGAGTTAGTGTCTTGTACCTTCATAGAAACAACATCAAGTAGCATGCAAATATCCATTGCAAACACACCGTGAAAGGTAATCGTGGGGTAGCATGGTGCTCACAAGTGAGTGATGCTACTCCGTCCTTTCACCAAGACTCACTAGCAAACACATCAGAAACCATAGCACATAGAATCACAACATCACCTCATATATTATTAAAGAAACCATATCATAACCAAATAATATAAACACCACATAATGTATCATCAAACATGATTAGTAATGTCAAGTGTAACAAACCAACCAAACTATGAATCCACACACAACCAAGTCGGTGAACTAATCACCATCACAACCAAGTACCAAACCAACACATAAGAGTACCAAAGAGTATCAACAACATGAGGGGTATTACATCCTCCCCCACTAGAACATGGCTTACTCTTGGAAGCTAGTAAATAAATATGGGTAAGCCTCTCTAATATGGGACGCATCCTCCCATGTTGCCGAAGTCTCATCATTCGGGTCCCATTGAACCCGCACCGGTTCAATATTTCTTCCCCTGAGGATGAGTCTTCGATGTTGTAGCATGACCACGGGCTCGAGAGCTAGTTGCCCATCCTCGACCTGTAGAGCATTCCAATCAAATACGTGAGTAACATCAGGATAATATGGTCTAAGGACTGAAACATGAAAAATATCGTGAATCCGCGACAGACTAGGTGGCAAGGCTAGGCGATAGGAAACAAGACCAATTCTTTCTAACACCTCAAATGACCCTACAAAGTGGGGCGCAAGCTTAGAACCCTTTCCATAACGAATAGGGCTCTTTCGTAGACGTACTCGAAGAAACACCCAATCACCAACTGCAAACTGCCGATCAACTCTGTGTGCATCAACATACTTCTTCTGCCTATCTTGAGCTGCTACAAGATGCTCTTGGATGTGAGCTACCTATTACTCCATATCTCGAAGCATTTCGGGTCCAAGGAGAACTCTGTCCTCCAACTGATCCCAACTCAAAGGGGTATGACAAGGACGATCATATAAAGCCTGAAAAGGAGCCATGTCGATAGAACTATGGTAGCCATTATTATAGGAAAACTCGACCAAGTGCAGATAATCTTCCCAACATGATCGTTGGTCCATGACATACATGCAGAGCATATCCTCAAGCACCTGATTGACTCTCTCAGTCTGACCATCTGTCTTAGGATGGTAGGTAGAACTAAAGTTCAATTGAGTCCCTAAGGACCGCTGCAAAGATGTCCATAACACAGATGTGAATATCGGATCTCTATCAGAAATGATTCTTCATGGTATCCCATGCAATCGAACAATGTCTTCCATGAATACCTTGGCTACCGAAGAAGCAGTATAGGAAGATCAGATAGGAGAGAAATGGGCTACCTTGGTTAGTCTGTCCACAATGACCATGATAACGTCGTGTCGCCTGGAAGACATAGGCAAGCCAACAATGAAATCCATAGAGATAATGTCCCACTTCCATTCTGGAACAAGACGAGGCTGCAAAAAACCTGCCGGATGATGATGCTCAACCTTAACCCTTTGAAATTTTAGACATCTAGTCACAAAATCAGCGATATCACACTTCAATCTTTCCCAAAAATATAGTGAGCGCAGATCTGCATACATTTTCTTAACTCCAGGATGTGCCGAATAAGGTGCCCGATGGGCTTCAGTCAAGATTAGGGTGTGAAGACCCTCTACAGGAGGTAAATACATTCAGCCCACATATCGCAAGCCACCATCAAAATCCAGTGAGTATCTAGCAAATTTTCCTTCCAGAGTTCTTCCCGACTCGATTTCAGATTTCACCTCATGATACCAATTGTTTGAGGGGAGAGCGGTGAGGATCTGACTCCTCAAATCAACCTTGAGAGCCACTGTCGAAATCTCATGTCTACACTGGCTCAAAGCATCTGCCGCCACATTCTCTTTTTCCTAGATATACTTTACTTCAAAATCATATTTGCACAAGAATTCCATCCACCTTCTCTGCCTTGCATTCAGGTTCAACTGTGTGAAGATGTATTGCAGATTGTGATGGTTTGTATGCAACTCAAACTGATGCCCTAAAAGGAAATGTCTCCATCTTACTAGAGCATGAACCATGACGGCCAACTCAAGATCATGTGTGGGGTAGTTCAATTCATGATCCTTAAGTTTACGGGATTCATACGCAATCACTCGCCCTTCTTACATCAAAAGAACCCCTAAACCTTCCAAGGAAGCATCTGTACATACTACAAATTCCCCTATAGGATCTGGTACTGCCAAAATTGGTGCACTGGTTAGCTTCTCCTTAAGAGTTTGGAATGCTAACTAACATTGATCTGACCAAAGAAATTTCTTCCCCTTCCTCTAGAGAGAGGTGATGGGATGCGCAATCCTAGAAAAACCTTGGATGAATCACCGATAATAGCCTGCTAGTCCCATGAAACTGCGAATTTCTGAGACATTCATGGGTACGGGCCAATCCACAATGGCTTGAATCTTTGTAGGATCAACGAAAATTCGCTCACGTGAAATGACATGGCCCAAATATTGAACTTCAATCTTATAGAATTCACACTTTTCCAGGTTGGCATACAACTGATTGTCCCTTAAGCACTGCAACACCTATCTTAGATGTTCCTCATGTTCCTCCATAGATTTGGAATAAATCAGAATATCGTCGAGAAACACAAGGATGAATCTATCCAAATACATTCAGAACACCCCATTCATTAAGCTCATGAAGACTGAAGGTGCATTTTTCAACCCAAACGACATCATAATGAACTCGTAATGTCTGTATCAAGTGTGAAATGTTATTTTATGAATATCTGGTTCCACAATCCGCAATTGATGATACCCTGATTTGAGATCAATCTTAGAAAATATGTTCGCTCCTTTATCTGATCGAAAAGATCATCAATTCTGGGTAGGGGATATCGGTTCTTCACTGTTACTTTGTTCAATTGCCTGTAATCAATACACAAACAGAGAGAACCATCCTTCTTCTTTACGAAAATTATGGGTGCTCCCCAAGGGGAAACACTTGGGCGAATAAACCCCTTAGCCAACAGCTCCTCCAATTGCAGACGAAGTTCTTGAAGCTCCTGCATTGTCATCTGGTACAAAGCCCGAGATATAGGCTCAGCTCTAGGTACCAGATCAATCCTAAAATCTATATCCCGCTTTGGTGGCATACCCAGTATCTTGCTTAGAAAAACATCACAAAACCCCTTAAGGAGTGGGTAATCATCCAATGACACCTCTTGACTATTATTTGACTCAAGATCACTCACTGCTACTGCAAAAAGCTAACAACCCTACCGGAAAAACCTTTTTAGTTGCATGGCAGAGATCATACGCAATGAAATGGGCCTTTGAATACCCACGATCTCCACCTCCTTTCTGGAATCATCGACGCACCACACTGCTTTATGACAACAGTCTATCATGGCACAATGTGCACTCAACCAATCCATTCCCAAGACAAAATCATACGAGCCAAGTGGTAGGATCTGGAGGTCCACCTTAGTTGTCAATGCCCCTATATCCAAACTACAACCCTGAACAAGCTTCTCAACTACAACCTTTGACCCTGAGGCCAATTCAACCTGCCATTTTACGCCTTACCTAGATGCCACCAATCTACATTGCTCTACTACTGAAGGAGATATCAAAGAGTATGGAAATACTAGTTTCATGCACCAAACCTAATGTATTGATCACAGTGCCTTGATGTTCTGCTTGACGATTGTCCACTGTCGCAAACACCCGATGTGCTTTACCCGCATCGCCCATTGGCAGTTCAAAAGCAGCTGGTCTCTGGCTAAAACCTGAAGTACTCCTTTGTGGACATTGTCTGGCAATATGTCCCTGCTGCCCACATGAGAAACAACCTATGCCTCACCCAAATCCTCTAACACCAGACGGTGCACTCAACTGCTAAAAAATGCCTCGTGAAGGTGCCAACTGTGTGCTTTGTGCAGGCTGCACAAAACAATCTGGTCTATTACGTTGCCAACTTCGGTTCTTCCTGTTCTGAGATTTATCTCCCTGCTGAGACTGTGATTTGTTTTGTTTGGGCTATGACTGGTGGTGCTACTGCGGACCACCCTTAGAGGGTGCCTAAAAATTCCTGGAAGACCCTATAGCTTGAGGTTGACCACCTTTAGAACCAAAACCTGATGTTGGGACACTGCCAATTTGAACTCCAGTGTGCCCTCCCAACGCCATTGCCAAATTTTCTTCTACTAGCCGAGCCTTCTCAACCGCTACCTCCATTGTCTTCGGCTTGAAGACTCTAACTCCACCACTGAAACAGGTGTTTAAGCCCTGAACGAAATGCTGAACCAACATTCCCTCATCATGACTGATTCCTGCATATGGCTTCAATTCATAAAATCGTTGTTCATATTGTTCAACATACATCGACATCTGCTTAATGTCATGAAACTCATTTTCCCTGCGTTGCCTCCAATGATCTGACAGGAAGCGATCCTTGAACCTATCCGGAAACAGCTCCCATGTGACCATGTTGATATCCAGATGTAACTTTTTCTCTTCCAGTCGCAACCAAGTGGACGCGAAGCCTTGCAGATGCATGACTGCACATCGAGCTTTGGTATTGCTACCATAGGGGTGCATCGCGAAGCATCAATCCAAATCAATTAACCATGTTTCCGCTTCCAGACCTCCTCCAGAACCATTGAATGTAGGCGGGTGTGCTCTTATCAAGTCTCTCATATGACTAGCTAGCACTGCATCATGATATGTCATTACTTCCCTCCGCCTTGGCAACCTTTCCCTTTCTCTCTCGACCCACTGCTCCTCCTCCGGCCTGGGTCCCAACCGATCAAGAATCTCCCCCAAAAGGTGCTACAACTGTCCATCTAAACCAGGCTATTCTGGGTCCTAACCACCACCTGGCAGATTGTTATGAGGGATCTTTCGTTCCTCATGCTCTGAACCGTGGGAACTCGGTGGTGATGGAATTTTGCGGTTGGCTCCATGACCACCACCTCGGCCTCTTCCTCGACCATGACCTCTACCTCGAGGCATGATCCTGCGCAACAATTAGGGTTATGTAAGATCAAGAGTTAACGTAAAGGTTGCCTAACAAACACAAACTACCCAGAGAACCCAACGTTAGCAACCTTGGCTTTGATACCAAGTTGTAACGCCCCGTCGTGCAAACCCCAAAGGAACAACTAAAAACACAACAATTTTTTTTTTTTCAAAACATAAGGAAAGAATTATAAGTTTTCCAACATAACTAATGTTTCAAGTTGCACAACTAAGTCCCTCGGGGTACACAAGGTGACATTACTAAAATATCCCATAAAAAAGTTATCAGATGAACATTAAATTACCAATTACGAAATCCATTCATCCAAATATCATCATTTAAAACATTCATTAATGATAACCAAAATAATAAAAATAATCCATATAAAACCATACATGCAAATACAGTAAATTAATCATGAAGATATTAAGTACATATTTCCACAAAAATAACATAACATCAACAATATTTACAAATGGTAGTTCAAGAATGATTTACATGGTATGATAATTACATTACATCAATCTGATAGTACATCTCAATGAACACATATACAAAATTACATCATAAGTCTTCCCAACGCACGTGGGAATGATACATCAATACAAAGAATACATCTGGAGTACAAATATACATCTGATAACATATGAATCTTGGATCAAACTGCATCAGAAAAACTCTGCACTGAATGGTACAACCGCATCATAAGGGGACCCAACGGGGTGCGTAGCACATTCCACCCAACCACCCCTGTGCTGGGAGTAAATAAAGAAGGATTTCCGACCAAGTACATCCAAACAGTCACGCAAGACTAAACTCCAGACAAGAAAAGAAAGAGAATACAAAGAAATATCTCATAACGTCAATAAATCTCCAAGACATAACAATAGACCACTTCCAGAGGATTTCAATAAAACAACTCAAAGGGAATGCTAGAGGAGAGTGTCATCGCATGGCCTTACATGGATTATCCAGACAACCTATCACAAGGTGCGGCCTCCATCTATGGTTATCCTGACAACCTATCTCAAGGCGCCACTCCATAGGGTTACTCATGCGGAACCGTTAACCTCTCGTGAAGACGAGGCAAGGATCTTGCCAACCACGGCCTTCTCGGCCCACCTTTAGTCTATGATAGCACTAATAGGCAGACAAGGCATCCATAATTATCTTGATTAATGTTTAACTACCCACCCCCTAATTAATTACTTAGGTTATCATTTATTACTCTAACTCTAACGTGGGTTACCCTGACAACCCCTTTGTGTGTCGGCCCCCATGTAGAGCCACTCTCCCTAGAAACCCAAAACATAAAATCCAACACCAAGGAGTTGTACCAATAAGAACACTAAACCAAAAATGGAACATCTGCAAGGAAAAACCATCTCACCAAAATCATATGAAACAACATCTATAAAAATAATACAACCCATGTGTAAACTCCAGTCACAACTATATCCAAAACATAGGAACAAATATCCAATTACAAGATCAAATATAAACATCAATTTCCCCACCTCTGGAAGTTCCTAACCAACAATTTAAGCTCCTATAGAAGGATAAACTAACTCAAGGGTTTTTCCCACAAAACAAAATCCCAATTAAGTGAAAACCACAATTGATTCAACGAATAATCTCGAGAGTACACAATATGTAAAACAACGCTATATAACACATTTCAATACACCATAATTCACCAAGAAATAAATAAATAAATTTACTCGAGAATATTCAACTTAACTTAAATCACATAGTTTAATTCTAATTTACTCAATTACACAATAACATTGCAAATTTAACATTATCTAGTTTATTCCATAATTTCACACACACACACACACATATATATATATAGATAAAACATCTATTAAAAATCATGCATGTAAATCACATAATAAAAATAAACGTTATAATCCACTGTAATTACAACTATATATATTTATACTATATATATATATATATATATATATATATATATATATATATATATATATATATATATATATATATATATTAAAATATATATGTTTATATATAATATATATATTATAAAACTAAATAAATTAAATTAAATTTTACAGATAATAAAAAAAAACTTTAACAAAAGAAAACAACGCAGTCCAAAGGTACTGCGTACTCCCTGTGGGGAGGCCATAGTCCCCACCTGGCTGTGCCCAACAACCATTGGATGCTGTGCGCAGCCTGTGGTGGCTGCGTGCAGACTGCCACAGGGTGCGGGGAGGTACGACAATAGTGGACCTCCTCTCCCACAATAATTATTATTTTTATATAATTTTTTTTTTTAAATATAAAATTTCTTTCATAAAAAAAAACAGAAAACCCAATTACAGACCTCTGTATTTTTTTTTTTTAACAGAAGATTTTTTTTTTTTCAATAAGAAAGATAGAATAATATATAGATATATATATATTTTTTTCCCACTGAATATAAAATAAATAAAATATGAATAACAATTCAGTTTTCCTACAAATGAATCTGGGCATACAAGTTCAATCCCTTTAATAAATTGATTTTCTTTTCAACAAGAATTTCACAACTAGATTTATTGAAGAAAATTCAGAAGGTTTCAAAATAGTTTTCTACAAAAGATTTAAAGATTTCACACAAACAATCTTTCAACAACAAAACCTTTTAAAAAAAAAAACATAGATATTGATTTTTTGAATATGGCAGACATGGCTTTCATTTCCCTTACAGAACAATGAATTAATAAATCAAAATAATTAATAAATTAAAAGAACCTAGAGTCCTTCATTTGATGACGAATCCAAACACAACAACCTTCTTCCTTTTTCAAAAATAGAATTCCTTTGCAGTTCCTTCGCCAATTCCTTCTTTTAGCTAACTTCTGGATCAATATTATATTTTTCCTTCTAAGAACAATTTTAACAGAGAAGCACAAAAACCTATCTTTTTCTTTTCGAGATTAAACCAAAAACCCTTCCTGTGTGTCTATAGAAACTTCCCTTTTCTCACAATAAAATAAGGAAAAATAAATAAAGATTTTTTTTTTCTTCCAAAAATCCAACCCATCCATTGGTTCTTTTTATTGCTTTAAAAGCTCACACTTATCTCACAAATTTTAATTAAAAATTCCTCAATTTCACATTTATCCTCACATGATATTATCCTTAGATGTTATAATATTGATATTTTGAAAAAGACAATTTACAATTATCACAACATTATTTATTTAAATTAATTACTCTATCCTTTTTAATTAATTAAATATCTTTTAATTTACAATATTTTAAATCCAACATTTAACTAAATTATAATTACATACAATTAATCATATCTACAAAATAACATTAATTAATCCCATATAAAATAAGGATAAATTAAATAACAACTATCCACAACTAAAATAAGTAAACAACAACAATACTGAGACAAAGACAAGGTCAAGACCACGACACTGAAAGACTCACAACGAGGTGATGGACTTGGGACAGGGACACTTCCTTATCAACTCCCTTTTTCAATATCATACCCATTGGGTTTATGGGAAACGCTCAGACCTACCAAGCAGGTGGAGTTGGTGTCATGTACCTGCATCCTGCATAGAAACAACATCAAGTAGCATGTAAATATCCATTGCAAACACTCCGTGAAAGGTAATCACGGGGTAGCAGGGCGCTCGCAAGCGAGTGATGCTACTCCGTCCTTTCACCAAGACTCACTAGCAAACACATCAAAAACCATAGCACATAGAATCACAACATCACCTCATATATTATTAAAGAAACCATATCATAACCAAATAATATAACCACCACATAATGTATCATCAAACATCATCAGTAATGTCAAGTGCAGCAAACCAACCAAACTATGAATCCACACACAACCAAGTCGGTGAACTAATCACCATCACAACCAAGTACCAAACCAACACATAAGAGTACCAAAGATCAAAGAGTATCAACAACATGAGGGGTATTACATCTATACAAAGGATTATATATTCAACTTTCAGATAGTGAATTGCCAAGTAGTAGATGGCAATCATAATTTTTTGTTATCTTATTTCATATATATTAATATATATATAGGCTATATGCCTCTCAAAAAAAAAAAAAAACTTTTAACTTTTTTTATGAAAGAATATGTTTCAAATAAAATCACATAAAATTCATATGTGGTTGATATCTTATTTGAATTCCTATATCATACTTGGAATTTTAATAAATTAGTCTCATAAGTAACACCCTAGGAAACCAATTGATTTTGGTTCCTAGTAGTTATAGTTCCAGACCATCCCTTTGGCTTGTTGTTGTGATGATATTTTCATGGAACTTCCAAAGTCCTTTGGACAATATTGTCAATCTTTAAACTCTTGCCATGAAAACACAATTTACCATTTATTTTGTATTTTCCTTGTATAATTTGACCCTTTCATTAGCCTTATTTAACGAGTCTTTCAGCCTTCCCATCCTTGTTCTAAATTAATACTAATTTGAGAGGTGCTCGAAGGTGGCATTATTGCCTTTCGATCTATCAATTGGATATACAAGCAAATATTTTTATCAATGATTTTTAAATTCAAATATTATTTTAAGTCCATGATTTCTTTTAGCTTTTGACTACAATATGATTGTAGCTTCTTATTGATCACCTTGCTAAATTGAGTAATATGAACTACAAGTGAAGCTTCCTTAGGATTAGATACATCCCCAAATATTTTCACCAATTATATTAAGTAAAGTGGGAGGAAATATTTATGGGACCAATATAACTCCATACTCCTTAAACAGTGCATAGTCCTCATGAAGAAAAAAATCTCTCCAATCATGGTTTATGGGTTCCATCTTAGTTGGTGGCTAGGGACTTGATAGATTCATTAACCTTTGGTGATAATCTTGTGTTGTTGTATCCCATCTTCTATAGTAGATGATTCATAAACATGTTGTATCAAGACTAGTGATAATGCCTATCCACATGAATAGACCACATTTATACTCATTTTGTTTGGTTACTAGCAAGCCTTGGGAAGCTATTTCCTAGTCCATCATCCCAATAATCATATAGCACATATAAATATAAAAAATCACATATTGAATATTTACTAAAGGCCTTTTATGTGACCTACTTCTTGAAGTTCACAATATCTTGGTGAAAATTATAGGTTAAGTATTATTCATCATCAAACAATTTGTTTATAAGTGAGCTTTGAATATTTGCAAATACTAATGCCCCCATTGATATTTTGGGATCTACATATATTCGACCAAGACTTGAAACATATCTTGATGTATGTTTTAAAAATAACTATCAAATGTATCTATGTCTAGGGGTTCTATCGACTAAAGCCAATTTTCTTGACTCAATGAAGAAGAAGTCATTTTCTCTATAGCTATTAGACCCTTCTTATATTCACCAAATATTAGTCTCAAGCTAATGGGGATTTTGACTTGTGGGTTTAAAATAAACAACCTCTAAAAATATCTCTATTAATAGTGAATATGACTATTAATCTTATCATCATAGTTTTTAGTAGTCCATTCCATAATTTTTAAGCTAATAAATAATTATAGACAACCAATTTTGCTATTTTCTAGATTCCAAGTATTGTTTAATAGTTGATGTGGAATCACTTCTCACACATTATTAAGAAAAAATATTTTCTAGGTCTTAAGGTTTTAGTATCTCTAATTTCTTCCTTCAGCTCTTCAAATTGATAATCATGTGTCCCTTTACCAATAAACCTCTTTGATTTCTTCATGGACCAAGGAAATACCTCTATAAAATCTTAACATGGAGTCTATTTTTGTGTCATCTCTATGGTCTTACTACTTTTTTGAATAGTTATCATTAAGCTAGGGATTTTGTGGGAATAGCACACAAGGTGTATATGAAATACATCTTAAGATAGAATTAAAACCTAATTTATATATGCCCTATTCAATTTTACTAGGAAAAATATAAAACCTTAGTTTGTAACTCTTATGGATTTTAAAATAACCATTTGGAAAAAATGTAACAACTCAATGTTAATAACAAGGAAAACACATTACATAATTATAAGTTGTGTTGGTTGCATTCTATAAATCCTCATTCTTGGCTTAACAATGATGACAAAGAAAGTAGGGCACATTTAGGTAGTGGAAGGCTCTATAATTCACAAGCGTATAATTTTATTTTGGAGCAAGCAACTTGAAATTCACAAGAAATTATTAATGACATCCAAAATAAGTACATTAAATGTGAGAGGATGTGATATCAATTCTAACAAATTGAATATTTGAAAAATATCAACCGATTGCATTTCAACTTACTTTTCGAATAATGCCTTGTCCATTTGCATAGGAAACAATGTGTATGCAAGAAAATAGGCCTACAAAGAAGGAGCCTGCTCATAACTAATAAGAATGAAATACATAAGATTCAAAACTTGAAATTGCATGTAATTAATTATCTTAAAGTAATTGGTCAACATACATGAATTCATATAGGGGTCCAAGTAAGAACTCATAAAAATTAACAATAGCCATGCAAAGGACAATACATCATATTAATGGTGTATAAAGCTAATACTATAGGCTTCATAGATTACAAGCTTAAGCTTAGTGACTAACAAAGCTATTAACTACAAAGAAAAAATTAAATGGCATGGTAGTTGTTAGTTACAAGTCAATGATGCATTATAACAACAAAGCACTTTTTGAAAGGTTAAATATTAATATAGCCTTTTTTTTAGATTATAGAAAGGTGAGGGTAGACTAGCTATGTTGAGACCCACAAAGGACTCATTCCACAATGTTTGTTTTGGTTGAAAAATAGTGAGTTAATAATATGTAGAATAGAGAATTATGAGTTGTCTACATTACCAAACATAAACATCTTTGGGGTTTAAATTCTACAAGTCAACTTAATCTCTTAAAGATATTTGGAATTATAGTCATCTTTGATTTTATAAACCTATAACAACTACCTATACACTTGTAGTAGCTTGTAGATGGACCAGAGTAGTCTCTAGTAAAGTTGAAAGTACATCTATGGTCTAAGGGAAGCATACAACATTCCTATAGCAAAATTAAATGTATACATGTCATTATTTTATTGGATCTTTATTGTATAGCTTAGTCATAGTAATATTGTTTGTCAAATAATGAACCATAATTGTGTGAAAGCCATCGTGTTATAATAATGATGTATAAAGTTAACACTATAGGTTATGCAAGCTAGGGGCTTAAGGATGGTAAGTGATAAAAGTTATTAACTATAAATAAAGATCCCATTCATAGAAATAGTTGCGTGTTGTCTCAAAGTGATAAAGAACAACTTAAACCTACCATGAATTGGTTGCAAGTCAAGGGCGATTTATAATTAAGAATTATTTTTTTAAAATTTTATAAATTATTTTTCATAGGTTGTAGGAAGGTGAGGGTAGATTGGCTAGGCCGGGACTCATGAAGAACTCATTTTGTAAATTTTATTACTAATTAAAATGTAGTGACATTGAGGAAAAACTATCATCATGGACACAAACCAATAAGCGTGAATGTAGAGTTTAGACTCTAAATGTCAAAGATTCAATAGTAAAACAAAATGAAATACCATGACAATCTCTCAAATGGATTCATATAATTAAATGATAAAGAGACTTTACTTGACCAATAGCTAGCAATCATTGTGATAGTCTATGTAGATAATATAGAACAATATAAAAACTATGCAAGTCTATGCAATGGATCAATGATAACATTTTATATCAATATCGACACATGAGAAATACCCAATAAAGAATATCTAGGTTTATGCAATAGCAACATTTATATCACTTTTGAGAATGTACTCTCCTATATCATAACTGATAATGGAAAATGCAAATCTAGAAATTATAAATTTGTATTCTGAGAAACAAATGAAGTGAATGCATAACAAGTATATGGAGATTTGTTTTTCTTAAATAGGAATCTAGTCACATTAAGTTTTTGGTCATCTACCACACAAAAATATAGTAACTTTTGCAAAGTCTATTAAACACATTAACCTTGAATTGTCAATAATTCCTTGGTAATAGCTCAAGTTTCCCCTAAATTGCCTATAATGGCATGGTGATAATACATATTTTTTCCTAAAATGCCTATAATTAGGTGGTGAACATATATATTTTCCCTAAATTAACTACAATTGATTTGGCGATCACACCACCCTTTACACTTGATTGCTTATAATTTTATTGGTAATCACACCACCCTTTACCCTAAATTAGCAACAATGTGAGGGGTGATGCCATAGAACATGAGAATAAATTAATATAAACAAGACATGCAATCGAACCAATTTAGAAAAAATGAAAAATTCAAATAATAGGGGTTTGGAGCTAGATTAAAATTTGCTTCTATAATTTTGTTTTGATTGGGACCCAAACTAGATTAAACAATATGGCAATCCAATGTTAATCTAAGAATTTAAAAAATCTATTCTAGGGCAATTTTATGCTATGTACATAAAAATAATGTCAAATTTGGGTGAAAGCATAGATTGTCAAACACATTATATTTGCCATTTTTTAGACCAAAAAGGAAAAGAAATCCCCAAAGGATACCTCGTATTCCTTGTTGCTATGAATCCCTAAACACATAAAAACCATTTTTCACCCCTTCCTCCTCGAAAAGTCTTACCTTACCACCTTAGGAAAAGTAAAATGTTCCAAATCTATTTTTAAGCATAAACTTTATTAGTTAGTTTTTTTAATTTAAAATTACATATTAATGTCTCATTTACTTAGTCAAATATTCATATATTTGCATACCATGAAACAACCTTTTCTAGGTACTAAAGTTGCTTAGTGTAAAGAGGAACTGCTACTACCATCGGCTCACAGTATCAAGTTAAAGAAACCTTTCTAACCTTGCTTTCTATTTATGTTTTAGGAGTAGTGTAGAGATGTATATTTGAATGATACACTTAGACTATTAGAAGTAAATTTTCATTTTGATAGATTTTAGATTTACATATTTCTATTTTAGAATTTATTTATCTTGGTTTTTAATTTAATCTATTTATATTCATTATGTCAATTTTTTATATGATAACTAGTTTGATCACAGCCAAAAAAGTTTTGACTATTTTACTATGGCCCTTTGCCTCCATAACCAATTCATTCCTAGGATAACATCATATGATCCTAGAGGTGTGACATAAAGGTTGACTTTAGTAGTAAAACTAGGTAGCTCTATCCGAGCCTCAAATAGACATTGATCCACCTTTGCTCTTGTATTGTTTGCATACTCTACATTCCATGTCATTGCCAACAAATTTTATCATGGTCTAGTGATAAAGTCCAAATCCTAGGTGAACAACTGGTACAAATGGCCACCTTTCATCATGATAGATGCATCAATATCAAACCCTATAAACACCACCAATATAGACTACCCACCAATTATTATGGAACAAACCATCTCTTTGAATATTGTGTTCATGTTTTTGATCATCTACACAATGTTTATATAATCAAACAATGATAACGAGAAGTATCAAATGCTTCAAACTCATAACAACCTTCATATTTGTATTGTCTTCCTTCATAATATCACTAATAAATATTAAAAATGAAATAAAAAATAAATTTATCTTAAAATAAAAGAAAATAATATGATCATCTAAAAATTCTGAAAAAAGACAACATAAAACAAATATTTTTAATAAAAAACTATATTAATATAATTTAATAAAAAATATAAAAAACAAAAAATTTAATACTCAAGTTACCTAAAAACAACCACACAGAGTTATATGCAAAAGACCAATAAAAGCCACAAATCATTTCATTGAATGCTTCAAATACTTCAATACATGCAGAGTTGCATTTAAATTCATGGGACCAAACCATTTAAAAAATATTAAGCTAAAGCACTAACAACAATGCTAAAGAGAAATGGCCACTCTTAACCAGTACGTTGTTTCCTATGTGCCTGTTGAAGTGGTCCATGGGGTCAATTGCATTGAAGAGGTATAATTGCACTGTTAAAAAGTAAAAAGACATCCCCCCAAAAAATTGGGCAATAAACTGCACTGCCACGACCACAAATGGTGGTTTTAACTCTGATCTCGATGTTCTAACTTTGACTGTAGTTTAATGTGAACTACCACGTGGCACAACAATTAACTACATGGCTTGACTGGCTAGTGTATCTTTGACATCTACCAACTAAACCAACCCACAATGTTTATTCTGCTCACCAACCAAAGGACACTTATGAAAAAGAGAGTGGAGGAAGGACCATTGAGGAAATCAGAGGACACCATGCCAGAGCAGAGGATAGATGGTCCCCAAAAATACAACTATGCTGATGGTGATTACACAACTTTTAGCTTTTTAGTTTTATTAATTGTAGAGATTTGCTTAAAGTAGAGTAAAGAAGGTAAGTTAAAGATCTTGTTTATGAACACAGAAGACTAAGACACCACAGAATGCAGTCTTTATAATTACTGAAAGAAAAGACACCCAAAACCATCTATTTTTAGCACAACATTATCAGGGATTAGTATCCTTCTCTGTAACAAGGGCTTATGGTTTTTAACTATGCCTTATGTAGGTTTAGATTCAGGGTTTCTAGGTTTAGATTCAGGGTTTGTGGATTAGTATCAAATTCTGTAACAATGGTTTAGGGTTTTGAAGTATAAGGCATGGAAGAGGTCTTGACTGTGATAGTTCAATCACAATGAAACAATTGCCCTTTTGATCTTCTTTGAAAGAGTAGAGACTCTCCTCCTATTGTACATGATATTTTCCTGGGTAAACCCTCAGGAAAATAAGACACTTTTGTATTCATTCCCATGTTGTCTCATCACTACAATACATGAAAGAATTCCATCACAGAAACAAAAAGAACTAAAAACAATTCCATAGGCCTGTATGAGCTTAATATTGACAAATGGTGACATTTCCAACATGCATAGATGAATTTAGGGTTTCATGTAATGCCAAAGTGTATAATGCCCATTGAACAAGCTCAGTAATATGTTGGTAGTCAATCTTGAATTCAGCTGCACTGGAATCTAAGATCTGAAAAATTCTGAAGTCTCAATTAGGTCATGGCTATCTAAGTTAATTTTATCTCACTAAGATTGAAACCAAAACTCAGTTGGATACCATTTAGCAATTTTCATGTTTATTTAGATGGTTCCATCCTAGTGAGATATATGAATAAACAAAATACATCTATATCAGAAGAATGTGGGTTAAATTAATTTCCATACCCACATCAAATTATAATAGTTTTATGTTATTACAGGTTCTCTTCTTTAACTGTCACAAAGATAAAGTTGTATTCTATTCAATCTAAATAATTAACACTGTTATAGAAGAAATTTTAACCCTGAGTTTTTTTGTTTTTAATCTACTTCCATTCAAGAGGATCTCATAGATTAATGCTATGAGATTTCCACAATCCATAATACTTATAGATCAAGAAATAACAAACTATAAAGATTTTATAGATCAAGTACTAATGAATGAAACTGCAACTGCATGACACTTAGCAAGGACCACTGGCAATTGTCCATTAATTTAGAGCCTTTTTATCCTACCATCCTATCATATTGACTGAAAATCCTGTGGATAAATTTGGTCAGAGAACATGGTACACCAAAAGAGACCCCTCCATTGAGACCCAATAATGGGGGGACCCAATATACTGATTGTATGATAAATGTAATTTACAGAAGTCTCAAAGTGGCAACATATTGAAGATAAGATTCATCACACTATAATTAGGAGATAGGACATTTACTCGACATTTCTAGTAATTCATCACTGTAGTAATTTGAAAGCTGCAAAGAAACAACCAAAATAACATCTCTGAAAACCTTTTCAAAACTTCATAATTAGGATTTACTGAGAAGAGAATAATTGAAGACCATAAGAAGACATAGAAAAAGACAACGAGCAAGTCTTGGGCTTATATGGAACAAAATCCAAGAAAGATTTTAAGTGTCGTTTTGTTACAGCTATGTAATCCATCTCTGTAATTATTTTATTTAACTTTTTTCAATAAAAAAATTGTGGGGCTTTATAAATATAGTGTACGATGGTGGTTAAAGAAACAACATGCCCTGTAATGTTTTGCTATATAATGGTATTAAGATATTTAAAAGATGTTGCAACCTACCTAATTTATTAACAATTATCCAATAAAAAAATATGTTAAAAATATTTTAAAAAATCATTTAAAAATATTCTCAAGTTAAATGTGTAAGTGTAGTAATTTCTTTAAGTATTGAAAATTATTGTATGTTATTAATAGTAACATTTTCAATAAATATTGTTAATGATAATTGTTGTAAGTGTTATTATTGTGTTTGTAATATTATACTAATAAATGATTGAATTTCTATACAAACACATATATAATTAAAGTATTTCAAGTATAATATAATTACAATCACAACTATAAATTATTCAATATGAGTAAGTATTTTAGATAATACTTAGATTTTTGTATTGTACTATTTTATTAAAAAGGTAAAAGTTGAGTGACAAAATATTGGTCAAATAAAATTGAATGTGAAATGAAATAACAAAACTTTTATTGTTTTAAATATAGAGTCTAAGTCTAGGTTTTCTAGGTTTGTCTTTTTGTTGATTATTGGTTGACCTCTAATTGTATTTTTGTTGATTGTTTCATGTTTCTATATGACTTGAGTTGGTTCTAACAATTGACCTCTTGTTTGTTCTTGTTATGTACCTTTTGTTCTATATTTGAAACTTTGTTAAGGTTATGGACCCTTTCAAAACCCTTACTTTTGTCCTTATAAAAAATGTACATATTGATGCTACATATAAGAGACAAGCTATTTACTAGGCATTTACATTTTAGTAATAAATAATTCTTGAATGTTCAAAAGAATTAGTATCTTTGACAAGAGATTAATGAAAGCCATAAAACTATTAGGCAAAGGCTAAAGTATAGATAACAATATGTTAGAACCTCTTTGATATATCATATTAGGTATTAATAAATAGAGGTTTTAGTGTATATATTTTTAAATAAACCGAGTATCTAATTATAATAAAAATAGTTATTCTAGGTGTGAACTAGTGATAGTTGTAGATAGTCGAGTGCTCCATATTATATTTATCACACCTAGGGAAGTGGTAGTTATAGATAGTTGCATGCTATATATGATATGTATCCCACCTGAGGAAGTGATAGTTGTAGATAGTCGCGTTATATGTTATATTTATCCCATCTAAGGAAGTGGTAATTGTAGATAATTGAATGTTAAATATTATATTTATCTCACATGTGTGAGGAACTAATAGTTATAGGTATATATTGTGGTATATAAGAAAAAAAGAGTAATCTTGAGAATATTGCATAATTGGAATTGTGCTCTTTTGGAGGTTGTCAAGCTCAAAATGACACTACGAATATTAATACAAAGTCATACAAAGTCATTATCGTGCTCATATTCTTTTGTTAGTGATCTTATTATTCATTATATTATTGCTTACTGTATTTTGTAAGATCTTCATTCACATTTACAATTTCCTTAAAAGTGGTATCAAAACCCTTTCTTGAGCTAAATCTATAGCATACAACCAAGTTTCACTACCACAACAACAATTCTTGGTGATTCATGATCTCTTTTTCATGATATAATGCATAAAAGGAACCTATGAAAGATTAATAGTCTCTTGTTGGATCACATGTAAATCTTGTTATAATTTTTAAAGGAGAGTCATCTTGTAAAATAATATATTGTAGCTAGTGCTCTTTTGAAAGTTTTCCCTTTGAAGTGGTAATGTGAACATCTATACAAAATCACTCTTGTCCATTAGTTTTGCAATTCATCTTATTATTTGTCCTTACTTCCTGGTTGTGTGCGCCCCCATTCCTCTTGTCCTCTTTGTTGCACACTTCTCAAATCTACAATTAACATTTTGTTCTTTATACCTCATGGTGGCTACCACCATCTCTATTCTCTCTCCTGTGATGGTTTTAATTCTGATTGTTGCTGCCTGTTAAAACTTTCCTCTACATGTTTGGAATTTTGTGTGGGGTCTCTTTTCATCACCTGGCGCACTTCTATACCTTTAATTTTCATTCATTTAATTATTTTGTGTGAACTTAAAAACACTCCTTATGTCCTGCATTACCAATCTATTCCAATGCAACTTCTCTCTGGCTACTCCTCCACCTCTGCGCAGCCCCTTACCATTTTTTTTCTTCTCTTCAGGTCGATACTCCCTTATCTCCACATTTCTGCATTCATTTTTTTTTATCTTAATCTTCCTTGGTTGCACCCCTTAGCATTCCTTCTCATTTTTAATCTATTTTTTTGGGGTTTTCAAATCACACCAATCGTGCCCCTTGTTCGTTTGCCTTCCTCCATTTCCCATATGTTTCACCACACATTTTTTAATGTATTTTTATTCCATTGTTATGCTCATTCCTTCATTATTTCCCTAAAATCAATCACCCTATCCATATGTTGGATAGATAAAACACTCATTTTTTATTACTTTCAGTGTCCAATAAAATGAACAATTAAAATATTCAAATTTCCCATGAAATGTTTGAAGATGAGCTTTGAAATGCATAACAAAATATGGCTGCAAGAAGGGTTAGAAATTGAAATAAAAAGACTAAAATCAATGATAGCAACCACAACTATCTAAAATCTATGCCCAAATCCCAATTCAAAACAAGAAAGCACAAGATGATAAAGGAAATCAAACAAATATCAAAGCAATATCAAACTTCCCATATCAAAGTTGGTTCATCTTCCTTGCTTTTCCTCCATTCTTCTCAAGTTGCAAGCTTACCCTCAGATTTTGGTGTGTCCAAGTACTTGTAAATGATAGTGATTGATAGCAAGAATTTTGGAGAATGTAGTTGTAAGGTTGGAATGAGGGAGACAACCTTCTTTTATAGGAAAGCCTCTTGAACGAACAGTCAAGATCAAAAGTAAGTTGCGTGCACCATAGAGAGGTGGGGTTAGGAATGGCTAAGGATAGATGGTCAAGATTGAAAAAATACCCAAGGGAATCAATGGTTGATATTCAAAAAGGGAAGTGGAGGGAAAGTGGAGGCATCAAATAATAATTTTTAATTGAAAAAAAAATCTTGACAATTAAATCATATTATTTAATTTGGGAGAGGATGTTGAAGAATAAATAATAAATAAATGATTATTCATTTATAAAGAAAGATGGAAAATTGCATTTAATTAAAATGGAATAAGAGATATTAAATAATTAAATTAGATTAATTATTTAATGGTGGAGGGAAGAGGTTAAATGAATAGTTAAAATAATTGAAATAATTATTTAACTATAAAGGAATAGTGGAAGATGAATAATTAACTATGCAGGGAATAAGAGAGATTGATGCAGGAAAATGTTGTTTGCAGATCAAGACATTTTTCAGTGTCTAGACAAAGGTGTTTTTTCAATCAATGACAAAAATGTCATTCAATCTACTCTACCAATGACCACCAAAAACAAATGCCAAAACTGAAACAACAACTCAAGATGAAACATGTTTTTGGTTGATGTGGATTGCGCTTGTACCCGAATGCTCCTGCATCAGTATAATTCCAAGTACATTTATGGTCTAAGGGAAGACTACAACATTCCTATAGAAAAATTAAATGTAAACATGTCATTATTTTATTGGGTCTTTATAGTATAACTTATTCATAAGCCATTATGTCATGGTAATGATGTATAAAGTTAACACTATAGGTTTTGCAAGCTAGGGGCTTAAGGTTGGTAAGTGATATAATTATTAACTATAAATAAAGATCAAATTCATAGAAATAGTTGTATGTTGTCTCAAATTGATAAAGAACACCTTAAATCTACCATGAGCTAGTTGTAAGTCAAGGGCAATTTATAATTAAAAATTACTTTTTCAAAATTTTATAAATCATTTTTCATAGGTTGCAGGAAGGTGAGGGTAGATTGGACTCATGAAGAACTCATTTTGTAAATTTTCTTACTAATTAAAATGTAGTGACATTGAGGAAAAACTATCATCATGGACACAAAACAATAAGCATGAATGTAGAGTCTAGACTCTAAATGCCAGGGATTCAATAGTAAAACAAAATGAAAGACCATATCAATCTCTTAAATGGATTCATAGTAAAAGAGACTTTACCTAACCAATAGCTAGCAACCATTGTGATAGTTTATGAAGAAAATATAGAACAATAAAAATACTATGCAAGTCTATGCAATGAATCAATGATAACATTTTATATCAATATCAACACAAGAGAAATATGGTTTTATAGATTAATCAACCAATATACAATACACATTATAATGGAAATTGACATTTAAGTATAGTATTTTTATGTAACTCACTAGGAATGAGAGACTAAAGTTGAGTTGTAGCCTTCATTTATTCACCAACTTTTGAGAATGTACTCTCCTATATCATAGTTGATAATGGAAAATGCAAATCTAGAAATTACAAATTCATAATGTGAGAAACAAATTAAGTGAATGCATAATAAGTGCATGGAGATATTTTTTTCTTAAATGGGAATCTAGTCATGCACTGAGTTTTCAATCATCTACTACACAAAAATATAGTAACTTTTGCAAAGTATATTAAACACATTAACCTTGAATTGTCAATAATTCCCTGGTAATAGCTCAAGTTTCCCCTAAATTGCCTATAATGGCATGGTGATGATACACATTTTTCCTAAAATTCCTATAATTAGACAGTGAACATATATATTTCGTAAATGAACTATAATTGCTTTGGCAATCTCAACATCCTTTACCCTTGATTGCCTATAATTTTATTGGTAATCACACCACCCTTTACCCTAAATTAGCAACAATGTGAGGGGTGATGCCATAGAACATGGGAATAAATTAATGTAAAAAGACATGCAATTGAACCAACTTAGGAAAATGAAAATTCAAATAATAGGGGATTGGAGCTAGATTAAATGTTGCTTCTATAATTTTGTTGTGATTGGGGCCCAAATGGATTAAACAATGTGGCAATCCAATGTTATTTTAATATTTTAAAAAATCTATTCTAGGGCAATTTGATGCTATGTACATAAAAATAATATCAAATTTGGCTGAAAGCATAGATTGTCAAATACATTCTTATTCACCATTTTTGAGACAAAAAAAAAACCAAAAGATACTTTTTCTTCCTTGTTGCTATGAATCCCTCAACACATAAAAACCATTTTTCACCCCTTCCTCATCAAAAAATATCACCTAACCACCTTAGGAAAAGTAAAATGTTCCAAACCTATTTTCAAATATAAACTTTAATTAGATTTTTTTAATTTAAAATTACATATTAATGTCTCATTTACTTACACAGATATTCATATAAATGCATTAACCTTTTCTAGGTACTAAAGTTTCCTAGTGTAAAGAGGAACTTCTACCACCGTAGGTTCACAATATCAAGTTAAAGAAACCTTTCTAACCTTGCTTTCTATTTATGTTTTAGGAGTAGTGTAGAGATGCTTATTCGAATGACACACTTAGACTTGTATGGTTTGTTCTTTTGTTTGTATATGATATCAATTTTCAATTTATTTTTTATATTAGAAGTACATTTTTATTTTGTTAGATTTTCTATTTACATTGTCTATTTTAGAATTTATTTATCTTGATTTTTAATTTAATCTACTTATATTCATTATGTCAAATTTTTATATGATAACTAATTTAACCACAACCAAATTTTTTTCTTTTGACTATTTTTATTGCAGTCAAACCTATTATGCTCATGTTACAATGATAAAGTCCAAATCCTAGGTGAACAACCCGTACAAATCCCCACCTTTCATCATGACATATGCATCAATATCAAACCCTATAAACAACACCAATATAGACTACCCAACAATTATTAAGGAACAAATCAACGATCTTATTATTGTGTTCATGTTTTTTTATCATCTACACAATGTTTATATAATCAAACAATGATAATGAAAAATATCAAGTGCTTCAAACTCATAACAACCTTGAAGATAAACCTCTCCCCTGCCTAATTACTCACAACAAAAACTCATAACGAAAAACAACTTGGTTTTTATTCGACAACAACTCACACAATACAAAGATTGAATTCAGCAATACAAGTTTTGTGAACAAAATACAAATAGACACTGGCCCACTCTCTTCAAAAATTTATCAGCCTTCAAATCAGTGTTCCACCCAGACACATCCCCCCCACAAAACCCCATGTTTCCTAGACATCCCGATCTCGGAGACTTGGGGACTTGGGGGGACGTCCCCCCACCAGTCCACCACCACTGCCACCATCCCACCACTAGCATTGTCGTCTCCAAGATGCTGTTAGGACTTCAAAGATGTAGGAGTGTCCTCAAAACGTCTAAGGGATTCCTAGGGACTCCTAGTTATCTCCAAGATGTATAATTTTTATACTTGTACATCTTTTTATAACTATATTTTCAAATACAATATGTATTTCAGCGCCCCTGTCCCCTCCGCAAACTTAGACCCTTGATTCCCGTCCCGAAACTCCATGGAACTATGCTTCAAATCAATCCTCGACACCCTTCTCTACACTCTCATTTCCACCTTTCTATCTTGCGCCTCTTAACTGCGCACTCCCGTGTCACTACTGTGTAACAAATTCGGTACTCTGCCTCAACGTTATCTTCATTTGGCTCACAATCCACTCACCTACACATTTCACATTCTCTGCCGTGCACACACACCATTCAGCATTGATGCCTCTGTGGTAATCACTTAACCAACTTCCCAAGCCTATCGGCTTCTTATCTCACTGCTGCGCACCTCACCTTGACTGCTGCGCACGGAGCTTAGCATGGTGACTCACGGTCTTCATTGGATCGACCCTCTCCTCTCATCCACGCCCCCTTACATTCACTGCGCATTCTCCTTTTCACCTGCTGCGCATTCCCCTTTCAATTTGCTGCGCATTCTATTCATTTTCTTGGCCGATTCGCCACAAGCCTATCGGCCTTTTCCAATTCCCCGCGACCTCCCTTTGACTCTCTTTTTTCTGATTTTTAAAACAAGAAGGCCTGCTAATGAACCTGCGCCCCTACCCTGCTTTCCTCAAGGTATTTTTTTAATCTTCTCCCTCCTTGGTGTCTTGAAGGCGAAAAGGCTCAGTCATAGGAAAAATTTAAAAGTTTAATTTGAAGTTAAAAACTCTTCATTGCCTCAGACAACGGTTCATTGCATATATGTCGACAGGGCAATTGCAATTACAACATCTTAACAAAATTTCTCTTAATCTGAAAATTGCTAATAAAGTTGAGAGTTTAGCTTTAAATCCATTTTGCTCATATCTTGCAATCATCGAAGTAGAGACAATATCTCTTTTGAGGCATTCTCACAAACAGTTCATGTACTCGATCTATGCTTTCACATTTCGCATTTGTGTCTACCTGACAGTAATCGATGGCTGTTCATGTTCTATTCAATCGTAATTCAGGCCATGAAGATGCTGGCAAAAGATAGTGAAGATTTGTTTTGCACCAGCCAATCACATTTCACGAGACAACATTTCTTCGAGACATATATCTGCTTCAATTGTTGTCAAAGTGTCGTGATAAGAATGTAGAATTTAAAAGGTTTATACACTGATCTGATAGAAACCAAACATAACAAATCAAAATTGGAATAAAAGAAAACCAACAATATTTTTGGGTGGTGCCGATGGCCTGTCTGCCGCGTGCTCCTACACCAAACCTTTAGATTTGAATTGTCTTCCTTATCACTAATAAGTATTAAAAATGAAATGGAAAAATAAATTTATCATAAAACAAAAGAAAAAAATATGAACATCTAAAAATTCTGAAAAAACACAACATAAAACAAATATTTTTTATAATAATTTATATTAGCATAATTTAATAAAAATATAAAAACAAAAAATTTAATGCTCAAAATTACCTTAAAACAACCACACATATGGGAATTGTCTATGCAGCCATCAGACTGCACATTTGACCGTATTTATTAATTTATTGAAAATCAGAATACAATACATTTTTATTTTCAATTAATTAATAAATACAGTCAAATGTGAACCCTGCTGACTGAATAGACGTACTATATGCAATAGACCAATAAAAGCTACAAATCATTTCATTAAATGCTTCAAATGCTTCAATACATGCAGAGTTGCATTTAAATTCATAGGACCAAACCATAAAAAAAATATTAAGCTAAAGCACTAACAATAATTCTAAAGAGAAATGGCTACTCTTAACCAGTACGTTGTTTCCTATGTGCCTGTTGAAGTGGTCCATGGGGTCAATTCCATTGGAGGTGGTTGCACTGTTAAAAAGTAAACAGACATCTCCCCCAAAAAAACTGGGCAATAAACTGCACTGCCACGACCACAAATGGTGGATTTAACTCTGATCTCGATGTTCTAACTTTGACTGTAGTTTAATGTGAACTACCGCATGGCACAACAAATAACTACATGGCTTGACTGGCTAGTGTGTCTTTGACATCTACCAACTAAACAAACCTACAAAGTTTATTCTGTTCACCAACCAAAGGACGCTTATGAATAAGGGACTGGAGGAAGGGACCATTGAGGAAATCAGAGGACACCATGGCAGAGCAGAGGAAAGATGGTCCCCAAAAATACAACTATGTTGATGGTGATTGCACAACTTTTAGCTTTTTAGTTTTGTTATTTGTAGAGATTTTCTTTAAGTAGAGTAAAGAAGTTAAGTTAAAACACTTGTTTATGAACACAGAAGACTAAGACACCACAGAATGCAGTCTCTATAATTACTAAAGAAGCAGACACCCAAAACCATCTATTTTTAGCACAACATTATCGGGGATTAGTGTCCTTCTCTGTAAATAGGGCTTATGGTTTTGAACTATGCCTAATGTAGGTTTAGATTCAGGGTTTCTAGGTTTAGATTCAGGGTTTGTGGATTACTATCAAATTCTGTAACAATGGTTTAGGGTTTTCAAGTATAAGGCATGGAAGAGTCTTGACTGTGATAGTTCAATCACAATGAAACAATTGCCCTTTTGATCTTCTTTGAAAGAGTAGAGAATCTCCTCCTATTGTACATGATATTTTCCTTGGTTAAACCCTCGGGAAAATAAGACACTTTTGTATTCATTCCCATGTTGTCTCATCACTACAATACATGAAAGAATTCCATCACAGAAACAAAAAGAACTAAAAACAATTCAACCAACATGATAACCTCTGGAAAAATGGGTCTACAAATGTATCTCCCATGTTCATAACATATAATTATAAGCATTCCAAATCCAATCTATTTGTTCATAACATTATGAATCTGTTTGTAGATGATTGATATGAACATTCCAAATCCAATATGGCTATGCCTCTCTGGTTTCCTGTCATGTATCTTGCAAGTGGGAGAAAGCAAAGCAGAGGTATCCAACCTTTCTTGTATAATTTTCATTTACTGCTCAGCATTCTGATGATGGATCATAAGTTTGATTCGAAATGTTGATTCAAAAAACTACACACAGTTTTAATTCAGAAATTTGTTCTCTAATTTATAATGAACTGTGGAAACTCCATGCTGTTAATCTCCATTTACTTCTATAACAAGTTCATCCATAGGTCCATCATCAAATCCCTAAAAGACAAATTTAGTTAATCTCATATCAGTTTGAATTACATGATCTGTTTGAAGACAAAAAAAAAAAGGCTTTTTTAAATTTGAACTAAATATATACAACATGGGAATTGTCTACCTGTTGCTTCCATAGGCCTGTACGAGCTTAATATTGACAAATGGTGACATCTCCAACATGCATAGATGAATTCAGGGTTTCATGTAATGCCCAAGTGTATAATGCCCATTGAACAAGCTCAGTAATATGTTAGTAGTCAGTCTTTGAATTCAGCTGCACTGGAATCTAAGATCTGAAAAATTCTAAGTCTCAATTAGGTCATGGTTATCTCATTAAGATTGAAACCAAAAATCAGTTGGATAGTATTTAGCAATTTTCATGTTTGTTTAGATGGTTCCATCCCAGTGAGATATATGAATAAACAGAATACGAAGAATGTAAGTTGAATTAATTTCCATACCCACATCAAATTATAATAGTTTATGTTATTACATGTTCTCTTCTTCAACTGTCACAAAGATAAGTTGCATTCTATTCAATCCAAATAACCAACACTATTATAGAAGAAATTTTAGCTATGAATTATTTTCTATGTAGTATATCTACTTCCATTCAAGAGGATCTCATAGATCAAGTACTATTGAATGAAATGCAACTGCATGACAATGAAACTGCAACTGCATGACACTTACCAAGGACCATTGGCAATTGTCCATTAATTTAGAGCCTTATCATCCTATCATATTGACTGAAAATCTTGTGGATAAATTTGGTCAGAGAACATGGTACACCAAAATAAATCCCTTCATTGAGACCCAATCTACATGGAGGGACCCACTGTACTGATTGTATGATAGATGTAATTTACAATGTTGACAGAAGTCTCAAAGTGGCAACATATTGAAGATAAGATTTGAAACAGAAAACAATAATGGCTAAATTCATCACTCTATAATTAGGAGATAAGACATTTACTAGACATTTCTAGTAATTCATCACTCTAGTGCTTTGAAATCTGCACAGAAACAACCAAGATAACATCTCTGAACACCTTTTTAAAATTCAATAATTAGGATTTATTGAGAAGAGAATAATTCAAGACCCTAAAAAATATACATCAAGAAGACAGAAAAAGACAACGAGCAAGTGTGGGGCTTATATGGAACAAAATCCAAGAAGGATTTTAACTGTTGTTTTGTTGCAGCTATGTAATCCATCTCTGTAATTTTTTATTTAGTCTTTTTCAATAAAAAAAAAAGTGTGGGACTTTATAAATGAAGTGTGCCGTGGTGGTTAAAGAAACACCATCCCTTGTAAAGTTTTGGTAGACCATTGATACAAGCATAATGGTATTAGGATATTTAAAAGATGTTGAACCTACCTAATTTATTAACAATTATTCAAAAAAAAAAAATTAAAAATATTTTCAAGTTAAATGTATAAGTGTAGTAATTTCTTTGGAGCACTGAAAATTATTGTAGGTTATTAGTATTAATATTTTTAATGAATATTGTTAATGATAATTGTTGTAAGTGTTATTATTGTATTTGTAATATTATACTAATAAATGACTGAATTTCTATATGAACAAATATATAATTAAAATATTTTAAGTATAATATAATTACAATCACAAATATAACTTATTTAATATGGATAAGTATTTTAGATAATACTTAGATTTTTGTATTGTACTATTTTATTAGAAAGGTAAAAGATGAGTGATAAAATATTGGTCAAATAAAATTGAATGTAAAATGAAATAACAAAACTTTCATTGTTTTAAATATTGAGTCTAAGTCTAGGTTTTCTAGGTTTGTCTTTTTGTTGATTATTGGTTGACCTCTAATTGTATTTTTGTTGATTGTTTCATGTTTCTATATGACTTTAGTTGGTTCTAAGAATTGACCTCTTGTTTGTTCTTGCTACATACCTTTTGTTTTATATTTGAAACTATATCTCTGGAAATATATGTTTGATTAAGTTAGAATTGCTAAATCTAAAAAAAATCCAAAGAGATAATGGAGTGCAAAGGAGAAAACATGAAAATAAATGAAGCAAAGTTACCCAAATCTTCAATCTCCATGACTGACCTCCATTACACCTTCTAGCTTGCTACAAGTTGAAGAGTGCCCTCAGATTCTTTGAGCAACTTTAAGATTATGCCATGTCCTACAAAAGTGTTGAAGGATTTTACTATGCAAAGATGACTCTAAGTGCCTAAGAGAATGCTCTAAGTATGCATGAAAATGTGTTGTGAAAATGAAGATCAAAAGTTCCCTTGAATGCTTAAGAGAGAGAGAGAGGAAGAAGATGAATTCGAAATTGCCATTTTATAAGAAAAGGCAATTTCGAATGGACGGATGAGATTAATCTTCTAGAAAGATTTCAAGATCAATGGTCCAGAATTGATGCACCAAGAATATGCTATTCTTGGAGGAATCATGACAGGAAGACATGCAAAGACATGCAGGCCATGACAGACATGCAGGCTAGGACAGACATACAAGGACATGCAGGGACACGCAGGCTATGACAGGAAATGAATGTTATGACAGGGGATTATGACAGGGCATATTTGACCAAGTGGTGCATAAATAATTTATTTTAAATTATTTATTCGAAAATGAAGGAAATGGACAAGTGGAAAATAAATTATTTATTTGAAAATGGAGGAAATGGACAAGTGGAAAATTCCAATTATTTATTTGGAGAAAATGAAAAGAGGAGCATTTAATTAATTTAGATTAACTATTTAATTAGGAGAGGTGGCATGGGATAGTTAAATGATTTTAATAATTGTTTAACTATGGAAGAATTAAAGGACCATGGATAGATAAATAATTAATGGTAATTATTTAACTATAGATGAAAGATGATAAAATAATTAAATAAATAATAATTTATTTAACTATTGAAGAAGAGGAAGAAATTAGTGACGCAATTAGTTTATTTAATCTATCATGATAGAATAAATAGACATGAATTAATTAAATAATTAAAATTATTTAATTAATAGATGAAAATGGACCATATAACATAATTAAGTATCTTAATTATGCTAGAACGAAAGTGGCGAGAAATGGAGCTTGTAGGCCTAGGTCAATTTTCAGTGTCTACATTTTGCCCCTCTTTGTCATAATGCAACCTGTCGCATTGTGACAAGGACAAATAAGTCAAAAATATGCCCTGGTGCAAAATAAGATGAGGAAGAATGACGAGGAGGGTTACAGTATGCCCCCTCGAGAGGACATACGGGTTCCAAGAACACGGGTGTGCTCTCGAAATTGATGAGAAGACTAGAATATGAAGAGATAATAATAATAAAAAAATGTTAGTGCCAAAGATATGGATGATGATATGGATGCAATGCCTATATTAGATGGGCGAGGGAAGATGACAAAACAAAAGGAGACACATGTTAGTAAGACGAAAAAGATCCTTCAACACATTGCCATAGGACTACTAATTGTTGCTCTTAATCATCATTGGGTAGATTATCATGATGGCCAACAAACACCATAATATGATGTAAATCAAGGTGTGGAAGGTCATACCATCACTTGACTTAAACAGTCACAAACAAGGATGATCATGACTTATACAAAAAGGTACATTTGCCCCAGTCTTTTTGTCATAACCAACCACAAGCAGAAAAAGACAAGAAGGACAAATCATGAAACATCGTTGCTTCTCTAAATCCTATTTCCAAGACATCCTCGAGAAACTAACAACATGATTGCCAAAAAAGACAAAATAAAGCCAAAACCATCATTATGATATGTCGCTGCTTTTCTAAATCCCAAAGTCAGGACATCGCTGAGAAACTAGTAACATGAGTTTCAAAAGAAAAAACAAACGTTAGGATACGTCGCTGCTTCTCTAAATCCTGTTGTCAGGATCTCGTTGAAAAACTAGTAACATGATGAAAAATCAATAGACAAGTGCCAAGTGTTTGCCAAGTGTTTTAATGTTGAGATGTTTGGTTTGATGTCGAGATGCCAGGGTGTCAAGGTTTTGACAATGCTAAGATGATGAGTGCCGAAGATTTCCAAATTCAGGAAGGACACATCCTAAATAATGTTGATGTCAAGAGGAGAAACCCCCAAAAGTCAAGAGGATCCCTCAAAATTCCAGGTGACAGTGACGATGCCTTAGGAAGGACACATCCTAAGGCATAAATGATAGGGGTTGTTCTTCAAAAGGACACATCTGAAAAAACATTGATGTCAAGAGGAGTGATTCTTAAATGTCAAGAGGATTGCTCAAAATGTCGGATGACAATGACGATGCCTAAGAAGGACACATCCTAGGGCATGATTAAATGACGGGCTACCCTTCAGAAGGACACATCTGAAGAGTAAGCAAGATTTGACTGGCTTGACTAAATTTGACTGAGATTGACCGATTTTGATATGCCAAGATGATTGTCATGTTTCGTTGACAAATTGTCAAAGTTCACTTGGGTAGATTGTTCATTCAAATTTAAAGACTATTTCATGTGTGTGCGAAAATTGTGCAATGAACCCTAATGGACTGACCTAGTACGGCCTCGGGGGCCCATCGACAGATGGCCTTGCCTACGTCATGCACTCAGAGACCTCGTAGTTCGACACGACCAAAGACTTTGTCTTGTTGACGAAAGATTGAGTCATGATTTATTTTGACAAACCTAATAGGACTGACCTAATGTCTCGGGGGCTCAAAGATGAGCCTTGCCTACATAGAAAATGCGCAGAGACAATGTAGTTCGACAATGACAAAGACTAATCAAGACTTGAATTGATGTGACTGTGTTGATTGACATGACTATGTTTTGGAAGTTTTGTGTTTTCTTTAGGACGTTTTTCAATTTTTAGGTCTTTTTTAAGGACATTTTTTTGATTTTTAGGTCTTTTTTTATTTATTTTTATTTTTCAGGACATTTTCTAATTTTTAGGTCTTTTTTCAAGACATTTTTTAAATTTTTAGGTCCTTTTTTAAGACATTTTATGATTTTTAGGTCTTTTTGAATGGTTTAAGAGGATCACTACAAATGCATGTGACTGATGCCTACACATGAGACTCCAAGGACAAACATCATTGTGCCCTTAGTCAAGCTGAATACCAAGTGACAGGTGATGACAACGTTGTTTGACATGGGAAGGACGCATCCCAAAACAACATGAGGATGGCAATAATGTGACGAAAGTATCGAGGTTTGCAGTAGAGCCATGAACAAATTCAAGTAATATTTTGGATAATGTGCTTGTATGGATGAAACTCATTGCATTTGGAATGACTTGGTTAGGACTAGAAGGGATGATGAAGTATCCTTAGACTGTTTGACAAGGGAAAGTCAAGATAGGTGACCTACATGAAAGGGTGAGAGGTGGCCTTGGTAAAGGATGCAGGGAGACATGAGACTAAGGGAATTGGCATATGATCTTCAAGGACTGTGCTACATAGCGATAATGAGGTTATGACGATAATGACATGATGTTGCATGCATAGTTTGTGACCAAAGGATTGACATATCAAGAATTTTCCCCAAAGCATGATTTATGTTTGCATATTTTATGTCAAGACCTAGGTAGGTGGGAAAATGGGCGGGGGAATGATATGGATGAAATGGATGGGTGTAAATGTCATGAGGAAAGCATGGGAAATGAGACAACTTGCCCCCAAGAGTAATGGTCCACATAGACAATTTATTTTACACATGACATCTGTTTGCCAGGTTTTCATCATGGTACTTATCCAAGGCTCCTGTTTGCTAGGTTTTCACCACTAGATGAAATTTTTCTCTTTACTATTTTCTTGACTTTTTTATTTTTTTGGTGTCACCAAGACACCTGTTTGCTAGGTTTTCATCAGGGTGACGATGTTTTACATTTTTCAATTTTTTATTTTATTTTTATTTTTTATTTTTTTGTATTTTTGGATAGCTTGGATGCTTTAGATGACCACTGACTGTTCTGAATCCACTGACGGTGCTGATGTAGAGATTGGTGCCATGATATGCCAATAATGTCCTTTCTAAAGTAGTTGGCTTGTCAGAATGATAGTGCTTGCATACAATTGATTGATGTCATCATGGTCCTTTCTGATACTAGAATTGGCCTTATCAAAATACGCACATCGCAATAAAGTGCCATGAGAATCCTTGTGATAAAGAGTTGCTGCCATTATGCGATGGATTTGTGACATGGAATTTTTGGACTTTAGGCGAGATGTAGGATTATGACGGATGATGGTAGACATGGAAAAGTTGTTTGGACGTTTGGATAAATCACTTTTTATTTTCCAAATTTGGTATGATGGATGACAGATTTTGGAGGGATGGCATTTGGAACCAACACCTTTAGATGCCTTGCTTGATGACCATTTTGAAGGAGGTGGACATGTGTTATATATGGGAGTCCTCTTGTCTTGTGGCTCCACATTTTGATTAACTTTTTCTTTTGACATATTTTCTTTGCTTGATCCACTTTTGTTTGGGATCCATTTTAATTTCATTTGTCCACTTGTCTTTTTGTCTGATTCGATGGCCCTTGACATTTGATTTTTGACTTTGTAAGACTTTTTTTTTGTTGGTTCCAAAGGGAAGGTTTAAGATGTTGAGACTGATGGTTTATGGTGTGGGTGGACGAGGTGTTGGCAACAATCTTATGACAAGGATTTCTCATGGACTCTATTTTGATGTTTGTATCTAACAAGGTTGCCCCCAGTATCGAGGAGGTTCCACTGACATCATTTGATTTGCTAACTAAAGAATAGCCAAGACCTTGATGTCTGTAATTTTTTAAAAGTTGTATTAGTTCTTGAATGCCTTGCTCCATGTATGCCTAGTCCTTTGCCTTGATAATGCATTCTCTGACAGATTCTGTTTGCAATGGGGTATTTATTGTTTTGAAAGCAAGATGCTAACCCATCATGATGTATGTGGACATTGTCACTTGAAATATTTTCGTCTACAAGAAAGCCTGCTCTAAAAAAGATAGATGACCCTAGTTGATAAAGTGTCTTACCTTCATTGTCATGTTGGCCATATTTCTGACTGATATCTTTGGTCTGATCTTGTGACATGTCAAGTTCAGATGATTCTATTGGTGCTTCCAAGTCAATGTCGAAGCCATCGTTATGCTTAGTGTCATGGAGTCCAATGAAGTCAACTATAGCTCGATCATTTGCAAATATGTCCATAATGGAAGACTCTTGTTCTTGAGGAATATCATCTATGTGTGTCATGGAGGAAAGTGTCTCATCTTGGAAAGTGTCGATAGTTGGGGCCTGAATAGGGTTGTCAAGTGTTTGATTATAAATGGCGTAAAGGTCAAGGAGTGGATCATTTTGGATTTCTTGGCCAATAGTAGGGTCTTGGTCAAAGATGGGGTTGTCATGGATTTGGACTTCTTGGTCAATGGTAGGGTCTTGGTCAAAGATGGGGTTATCGTGGATGATATAATCGAAAATGGAATTTTTGTTCAGGATAGGTGTGTTTTGGATGTCATGATTATTTTGAAGGATATCTTGAATGGAGTTTGAGATAGGGTCATGGGATGTACTACCTTGATCCTGACATGAAGGTGACGTTATGATGTCATGCTTTGGGCTTTCATTTTGACATGTATCCTCAAGTTTGGACAATGGGATTTGACTTTGGACAATGATAGAATTTTCATGACTAAAAGTGGCTTGTGAGGGGGTGACTTGAAAAGGATTAATGGATGAAGGACTAGGATAGGACATGGAGACTTGGACTAGATTAATAAGGTATGATGTGGAGACTTGACATGAGTTGGTAGATGGTTGATAAGGTATGTAGACTTGGACAAGATTGGTAGGTGAAGGACTAGAATATGACGTGGAGACTTGTAATGGACTAGTGGACAGTTGGTTTCCCTTGTCAAGGTTAGGATAAGGGTGATAAGTGGATGTTTGTTGTGAATTAATGGTAGGATTTATGTTAAGTGACTGTTGATGGTGAGGGTAGACGGATGGAGGTCCTAAAGTATTTATGTCAAAGCCCTGTGGTAACTTAGCCCCTTGGTCCAAAAGCATGGCTAGATACCTTTGAGGGTCATGTAAGACTAATTTTTCTATAAAGGAGGCTATATCAGGATTTTGCGTTGCAGCTTCTAAGTCTTCTACGTATACTCGTCCATTTTGGTCTCTTTGTATGAATGGTTCAGAAGGATTTCATGATGAAGATGGCATGTTCATGGAAGATTGCATGTTCATGTTGTGAAATGGGTTGGAAAAATTCCAATGTTGGTTCATGTCATAAGTGTTATTATCAATGTTGGGATTGAAATCTTGTCCAAAGTTTTCCATTTGTTCTCTTTGTCTTTAAAGCCTAGTCTCAACCATAAAAGAGGATTTCTCAAATGAGGATGATAAGAATGACAACTAAATGCAAGGATGACACTAGCCTATGTTTTTGTCTTTTTGTGTGCTAAAGGATGACAATGCAACCAGATGATAATGCAAGTATGCCAAAAGCCAAGGTGACTAGGATGACGATGCAAAGAGATGATAATGCAAGTATGCCAAAAGCCAAGGTGACTAGGATGATGATGTTGACTTGGATGACAATGTTGATTAGGAAAATGAAAATGTGGATTAGGAAAATTGCAAGGTCAAGGTGCAAAATGAGGACTAATGAGGGAACTAATGCAAGGTATAGGTTCAAAATGACAATTAGGATGAATGATATTTTTGGATTTTTTTGGATAAAGGATGACAATGCAAGACTATGTTTTTGGATTTTTTTGACAATAAGGGATGCAATATGACAATGTTGTCTAAAGAAAATGACTAATGCCAAAGGACAATGAAGACTAAGATGACGAGTTATGACACTAATTTTTTTAATTTTTTTTTGTATTTTTGGAGGATGTCAATGCAAGGTGATAATGACATTTTCCTAAGGAAAATGACCAATGCAAGGTGATAAATTGTTAAGAAAAGATGTCAAATGCCAAGGTGATAATGAGGACTAATGTGAAAATGTTTGATTCACGTCGGGTTCACCAAATGTATCTCTGGAAATTTATGTTTGATTAAGTTAGAATTGCTAAATCTAAAAAAAATCCAAAGAGATAATGGAGTGCAAAGGAGAAAACATGAAAATAAATGAAGCAAAGTTACCCAAATCTTCAATCTCCATGACTGACCTCCATTACACCTTCTAGCTTGCCGCAAGTTGAAGAGTGCCCTCAGATTCTTCGAGCAACTTTAAGATTATGCCATGTCCTACACAAGTGTTGAATGATTTTACTATGCAAAGATGACTCTAAGTGCCTAAGAGAATGCTCTAAGTATGCATGAAAATGTGTTGTAAAAATGAAGATCAAAAGTTTTCCTGAATGCTTGAGAGAGAGAGGAAGAAGATGAATTCGAAATTTCCATTTTATAAGAAAAGGCAATTTCGAATGGACGGATGAGATTAATCTTCTAGAAAGATTCCAAGATCAATGGTCCAAAATTGATGAACCAAGAATATGCTATTCTTGGAGGAATCATGACAGGAAGACATGCAAAGACATGCAGGCCATGATAGACATGTAGGCTAGGACAGGCATGCAAGGACATGCAGGGACATGCAGGCTATGATAGGAAATGAATGTTATGACAGGGGATTATGACAGGGCATTTTTGACCAAGTGGTGCATAAATAATTTATTTTAAATAATTTATTCGAAAATGGAGGAAATGGACAAGTGGAAAATAAATAATTTGAATAAATTATTTATTTGAAAATGGAGGAAATGGACAAGTGGAAAATTCCAATTATTTATTTGGAGAAAATGAAAAGAGGAGCATTTAATTAAATTTATTAATTTAATTAAATGGAGAGATGAAAATTAGACCTTAAATAATTAATTTAGATTAACTATTTAATTAGGAGAGGTGGCATGGGATAGTTAAATGATTTTAATAATTGTTTAACTATGGAAGAATTAAAGGACCGTGAATAGATAAATAATTAATGGTAATTATTTAACTATAGATGAAAGATGACAAAATAATTAAATAAATAATAATTTATTTAACTATTGAAGAAGAGGAAGAAATTAGTGACACAATTAGTTTATTTAATCTATCAGGATAGAATAAATAGACATGAATTAATTAAATAATTAAAATTATTTAACTAATAGATGAAAATGGACCGTATAACATAATTAAGTATCTTAATTATGCTAGGATGAAAGTGGCAAGAAATGGAGCTTGCAGGCCTAGGTCAATTTTCAGTGTCTACAAAAACTTTGTTAAGGTTATGGACCCTTTCCAAACCCTTACTTTTGTCCTTATAAAAAATATACATATTGATGCTACATATAAGATACAAGCTATTTACTAGGCACTACATTTTAGTAATAAATAATTCTTGATGTTCAAAAGAATTAGTATATTTGACAAGAGATTAATTGAAATCCATAAAACTATTAGCCAAAGACTAAAGTATAGATAACAATATGTTAGAACCTCTTTGATATATCATTTTAGGTATTAATAAATCGAGTTTTCAGTGTATATATTTTTAAATAAATCGACTATTTAATTATAATAAAAATAGTCATTCTAGGTGTCAACTAGTGATAGTTGTAGATGGTTGAGTACTCTATATTATATTTATCACACCTAGGGAAGTGGTAGTTATAGATAGTTGCATGCTATATATGATATTTATCCCACTCGAGAAAGTGACAGTTGTAGATAGTTGAGTGTTATATTATATTTATCCCATCTAGGGAAGTGGTAATTGTAGATAATTTAATGTTAAATATTATATTTATCCCACATGTGTGAGGAACTAGTAGTTATAAGTGGTTGAGCGGTATATATTGTGGTATATAAGAAAAAAAGAGTAATCTTGAGAATATTACATAATTGGAGTTGTTCTATTCTTGAGGTTGTCAAGCTCAAACTGGCACTATGAATATTAATACAAAGTCATTATCTTGCTCATATTTTTTTGTTATTGATCTTATTATTCATTATATTATTGCTTAAAATATTTTGTATTATATTCATTCACATTTACAAATTCTTTGGAAGTGGTATCAAATCCCTTTCCTGGCCTAAATCTATAGTACACAACCAAGTTTTGCTACTACAACAACAATTCTTGGTGATTCATGATCTACTTTTCATGATATAATGCATAGAAAGAACCTATGAAAGGTTAATAGCCTCTTATGGGATCACATGTAAGTCTTGTTATGGTTTATAAGAAAGTGAGAGTGATCTTGAGAATATTGTATTGGAGCTAGTGCTCTTTTGGAAGTTTTCCCTTTGAAGTGACAATGTGAACATTAATACAAAATCACTCTTGTCCATTATTTTTGTAATTCATCTTATTATTTGTTCTATTATAGAATACTGTATTTTGTAGGATCTGCATTCAAATTTACAAATTCCTTAGGAGTGGTATCAAAGCTCTTTCTTGGGCTAAATCTATAGTATACAACTGATTTTTCACTACTACAACAATAATTCTTGGTGACTCATGATCCATTTTTCATGATATAGTGCATAGAAAGCTCATAGGATTAGTGCATAGCCTCTTGTGAAATCACATGTAAGTCTTGACAACTTAAGTTAGGGAAGAGGGATTTTTCCTAGTAAAAATGACTAATAGCCCCACACTTTATATTTATGTATCTTTTTTATTCCAAGTGTATACATGAGTTATCATTGGGAGATCATGGCTTTAATATCAACAATGAATACCAAATGAGAAATTTTGGTACCTAGAGAGAGATACTCAATTATGTGCAACCTTTTGTGACTAGTGAGATTTATCTTTAAACCTCTTAGGAAGCCATAGCCTTGTTACTTAGTATAGAGATTGATAGTTTCATATTTTTATTAAGAATACAAAAGGTTTTTCTATAGGTGGGAATTGTGAGTGTCAAAATTTGGAAGAGGAGACATTTTAACATCCAATGATGATTATAAACCTAGCACACAACCCCACATGGCATGAAATGATGAAAACTTATCTCTCCTAACTAATTATAAAGTGATAAAAGATCTTAGCCAATTCCCAAAGCCTGATTTGTTTTTGTTTCACATTGCTTTGACTATTTTCCAAGTGTTTAGTTTGACCATTTTCCAAGTGTTCACTTGTTGTCACCTTGACTTATTTTTTTCCTCAAATTGTAACATTTTCCCTTATTAAATATTGATTCACAATAGGGTGAATGTTGTTCAAATAGGTGAAAAATTTATTGATAAAATGGGCAAACAACTTATTTTTTGTATTTCTTCATCATTCTCATTCATAGCACCCTTCTTTGAGATTTTGTTTCCTTTTCTTTGATAGATAAATGTATCCAAAAACCCCAAGTTTGGATTTTACCTTCTTCTTGTGTAGGAATATATTTTAAAAAAGAGAAAATTTGCACAATATCTATATTCTCGAGTTTAAATTCTAATCTAGATTACAAACGTGGAATTAAAAATATATACATGGAGTTGTTAAGAAAAGAACACATGCACAAGCTAGGTGAAACAACCAAGAGTTCTATTTCTTATTGAAAGGCCATCCTTGTTGAGGACTTTATCCTTTCCCATAGGTTTTGACTTGTTGGACACCTTTGGTCTAAGTCTAGGAAGTGCTTATAGATAGTCACTAATTGTTGCTTGATGTTATTCTAATGATTGAAATTAGATTTGAGTCAATTTTTCATAATTTTGAGTTTATTCCTACTTGTCTTCCCCTAGACCATGTATCCTAGAATTCTAGTGGTTCAACCATGTCCCAACCAATCCATGGTATTCTAGATAAAAAATGGGTGAAGAGAAATAATGTGTAATCAAGTTGTTTTCATAATAACATAAACATTAGTAAGTCATAATATCACAATGGAATATAAGCATTTATCATGTGTCATCTATTTAATACTTGGTATTCATACATCCATCCACTTTTGTATACAAATTTAAAACATTAAATACCAAAAATACACACACATATATGTGTAACAAAAACTAAGTCTAAAATATTGAATAAAAAAGAAAGAGTGACATCAATATCATGATATATTATAAATAGAAAATAATTCTAAGGTATTAAAGTAAGCTACAAACCAAATACTATAAAGTAGTAAAAGTGGTATATAAAAATGAAAGGTATTCATGAGGGTCTCTAGGTTTCCATGTGGGTTTCATTATAACCATCCTCACTACAATCACACTTGAAAAAAAACCATGTGAAAGAGGGGTTGGTAATCTAGGAATCTCTTGTTGCAGTGCCTTTCCCTCTCTTGCATTCTCACATCTCTCCTATACTCTCTAAGTGGTGCTCTTTTTTGGGTCCCAAAATCATTGTTAACACTCTTAGAGGAACCAAACCACTTTGAGGGAAAGGAAATGTCATATTGAGATGGGAATGATCATCTCATCAAAAAAATTAATTGATTTGAGGCCAATTGCTAAGAGTGGATATCATTTCCTTCACTTCAATCTTAGTTAGACCTAATAAGGTGTTCCTAGAGGTATTCTTAACAAGATTAATCATAGGTAAAGATACAAAAAAATGAAAGTGTTACAATAGTATCCAACATGCACTTGACCCCAAAGGTTTTCACTAGACCAAAGACTAACCTACTACACTTAAAACCTCTTTTAAGCTAATAAAAAACATCATTGCACAAATACAAGATAAGTGTATACAAAACATGATTCTTTAGGATAAGAAATGTTGTGGATCACTATAGATGCTTCCCTAGATGAATCATTGAATCATGAGATGCGTACACACTACTAACCTACTCTTAAACTACTAGTGAAATATATTTGTCATTTTGAGATTATGGTTATAAATTTTGATTTACTAAGAAAAATAAGAATTTAAAATCACAACATAATATGAGATATGAATACACACACACTAAAGATAAGAGAATAAATCAAGTAAACATACTTTACAATCCATCTCCAAAATCCAAAAATATATACAAAATAAAGAAGAGACCTTTATAAAGATTGAAATGAATTTGAATGTTATGGAATTCATCAAATCCATGTTACAATCATACCAATAAATGTGGTAAGATAAAACCCTAATCTATAATATTGTCATAAATTTTCACATAGAAGTTCCCTTGAAGATCTACAAATAGCCACACGTGGAAACATTTGGTTACAAACATCAATTATAAAATTCCGACCTCATAATTTATAAAATACGTTATTTTGTAGGAGACAATACTTGCAGGAATTGAAACCCTAGATAATCCTCAACACTTGAAATCATGTGAGAAATAGAATTACCAACCATTTGTTTAGATTTTTTTTTTGTTAGTATAGCATTTTGTTTAGTTTCCAAGTTGCTTGGGAAGAGTTGATCTTGGGAGCCAAGTTCCATAGAATCCCCAACCCTTGCCTTGATGCAAAGGAGGAGAATCAAGTTCACCTATGTGATGAAGAGTCTATGGAAGGTATGATTTAGGGTCATTAACTAGATTATGGAACAATAATTGGATTTATTCAAGAAAACTAAAAAATATCATCTATTATCTAGATGGCTTTTATGGAGATCCACAAGCCTCATATGAGAATGGTCATTTTGGTCCAAAAATATGAGGGAAGGTTCTTGTACCTGAGGAAGAATACAAGATGACTTTGAAACACTTTGAGCTATGAAATAAAATTGAAAAGTAAAAATAAAATTTTAAGATACACAAGATGGGGGAGCACATAAAGAACATTAAGGATAAACTAAAATAGGTGGTTGACTAAAAATGGAAAACTACGGGGGAGGTATTTGAACAATCAAGTGTCTAGATATCTAACCAAGGGTAACCCAAGTAAAGAAAAAGAAAGGAAGGACAAGATAAGCACAAAGGAATTACAATTTTTACATGAAGAACTAGATATGGTTAAGGCCTTGAACCAACTATAATGAGCATGTGTTTTCTTATTCATTTTGATTAGTGGATACTTGTTGAGCTTTTTATTCTATTCTCTATTAGTTGTGGTTTTGTCTCTTTTGTTTTCTAGTCTAGGGTGTGGGTTAGTTATTCCTATCCAATGCTATTTTAAGCTATGATGTAGTTGTTATTTTGTTGTTTTGGGTTATTTTTTTAATAAAATTTGATGTATATGGTTTATGGCCACTTCCAAAAATATTACCTTACTCAAAATAATAAAGTAAATATATTCATAATCTAAATTCATTTGGATATCTTTTTTAGTTGATAAAAGCGGCCCTATGATGGGGGCATTGCCCAATTGCATTAAAAAAATATGTACATCAAAACCAAGATTACCTAACATGAATCTTGGAAGATAACATGTAAAAAATATCCAACTATAACATGTTATATAAAAAAAATTATAAATAGATACATGTCATAAAGAAACATCCAAATAAGGATCCAAATTAGTTGTTGAGCTTCCTGGCCTCCTTTTACCCAATGTAATGTCCCAAATGAAATATTTTTTTGAAATAACTTAAATTTGCAGCAAGGGACAACAAGTGAAATTTAATTCTCATTCAAATACCCACATGAAATTGATTTCTCAAATAAACTAAAGTGCCCTCAAAGAATTAACAAGAAATCTCACAAACTATGCACCCAAATTGGAGATTTCAAATCAATTTGAAACTTCATCAAACTTAACATGAAAATATATGTTATTTGTAGAAAATCCATGGCATCAAGGCTAATATAATTGTAGACACTTAAAAATGTCACGATGGATCACATTAGCTAACTAACATCATTTCATCCTAAAACCCACCTCTTTTCGCTTAATTGATTAAATTAGCCTAGCTATTTAATTAATTACCTTATTTTCATCTATTAATCTAATTGACCTAATTAGGTTAATTCATCCCCTTTCATGCTAACATTTAGTCCTATTAAATTGAATAAATCAAATTATTTAATTTAATCCCTAAAGTCCTCTTATTTAATTAAATAACCCTAAGTTATTTAATTAAATATCACATCACTTCCCCTTTCCATTAAATATTTATTTAATAAATATCCTAATTCCCCTAATTTTCATAATTGAAACTTTTTTTTAATTATCAAATTACTAATTCTTCCACTTGCAAGGGAATATTCTAAGGGAATATTCTTCCTTTGCACATTCCTCCAAAAGGGGAATATTCCCATGGAATATTCCTTCCCCTTTTGCACAATTAAACTTTGTTTTAATTTGCAAAATATCTATTTCCTCACCCATGAGAATATTCCAAAGAATATTCTTTCTCCTCACTCATTTGGAAAAGGGAATATTCTCACTTAGCTTCATATGTAAATTAACTTGTGACTTCATGTGCAAGTTAAATTTTGACCTCTTGTACAAGTCAAAAGTGTGCTTGTTTAGAAGGAATGGGAACCCTTGATTAAATCTCATCTTGTATTCTCACTCGTAGATGAGAATCCATGATCCATGCCTCCAATTTCCTCCATCCTTGACTATTGATTAGCCTTTTTGATCTTAGCCCTTCATTTCTCATTTGCTTTCCTATAAATAAAGCACTATTTCGAGACAAATGGATCCATCTTTTTCAGAGCAAACTCATGTTGTTGAAATTACTCACATTCACACTCTTTTTTAACTCACATTTAGCATATTTTAGTTTAAATTAGTTGGCATAATAGCTTAGCTTCCATTAATGGCTTCCATAATGCATCCATTTAGCTAATTAGATAATTAGGGTTTGAATCTTCTTAGTTTAAATCTCATTTAGATTAGCTTAGAAATTGTATATCTGAATCATTTAGCATAAAATCATGTTAGATTAGCTTTTGCATCCTACTCATTTTAGCAAAAATCATGTTTTCAATCACATCTCACAACCATTTCATCAATTCTCTTCAATAGAATCAATTGAAACAAGCTCACTGATCATGGGATTGGGAAAGGTTCGTTGTTTCACATCATCATGACACCAATCTCACAACAAGATAAGTTTCAAATAGGTTAGAGTAGACATTTAAATGCTTTCGTAGTTTAGAATGCTTTGTTTTAATGAATGCCTAGTTTAATTTCAATTCAATTGATCTTGTTTAGATTGAGTATTAGTGGCATGAATATGCTTCAATTCTTCATGGATCAAGCACAGTCGGCCCATACTAATATCCTCGGTCACATTCTTGCGCTAGAAGGAGGGAAAAACAGACAAATTTAATCAATTTCTAGCTTGAATTTCGTTTGTTTTGGTTTTTTGTAGGATAGAGTGATGACCAACACAATTTCAGTGATGCCTTTGCAAGGTGTCGCCATGCAGTGACGCTATCATCATTAAAAATAATGGCGCCTATTAAATGGACAGACGTTGATTAAACAAATGGTGATGCTAATACTTTTTATAGGTATCGAAGATTTGTAAACGACAACGCTCGACCAAATAGCGACACTATTGTGCTCACTATTTTCTCTATAGAGTGATGCCCAAATTCACTAGAGCAACGCTATCGAAAATAGCAACACCCAACTCTGGAAAGAGATTTAATGATCCTTTTTCAACATGCATTTTAATTTTTTCACTTTATCAAAGTACTAACATGCCTCTAACGTTGTTCTAGTTTTTAGACTAACGAGGTTTTGCAGGATTGGATGACACAAAGTTAAAGTGAAGAAGCATTATCATCTTAAGATTTTATGATTGTAACAAGCATCTGACACTTTGGGGCAATTATAACCCAAATTCTTATTCTTTTTACTTTATGATCTAGGACCTCACTAAATTTCATTTGGGTTTAAAACGAGCACTCAAATGGGACTAAAATTGAACCCTCATCTCATCATCGTCTTTTGGGTTTTAAAATTGAACAAGACAATTTAACAGTTTGTTTGGTGCATAAAATGAATTCATCTTAGCTTTAGTCGGTAAAATGAATGATTGGTTGCTTTTCTATGACACACTTATGGTGCGTATCCAATCCCCTTGCACTTCGTACGATCTTGGGTGAAGAGAAACACTCCAAGTGTACTTTGTTGTTTGTGTGCACTTATAGTACATATCCAATCCCCTTGTGCTTCGTGTGATCTTAGGTGAAGATAAATACTTAAGTACACTTTTATGCTATGTGTCACCCTTAAGAGAGGACTTACTATGAGACACACCCTGCAACGAGAAACTCATGGAAATTTCTTGCAAGCACGCTTAACGACATGCTATATTAAAGGTTGGGAAATCTTGAGAAAGTACCTTCTATCCTAGACTGTATAACATACTACACCTAGTACCATGCCTTAAGTGTAACAAGAATAGTAGTAAGAGCCTTAAGTGGCAAAGTGGGTGTGTATATGGTTGGGTGTTCTCAGTTTGTTACTAAGAACCAAATTGTTTAGTTACCAAAAATCCTTAAATGCTTGTTGGTGCAAGAACGGTCGTTTTGAAGCTACCCCGCATTTGTACTATTCATTGTTGAAATAGAAAAAATCCTTAGGATCTTAGGATCTTTAGGATTTTGAGATTTGGTGGTCTTGAGAAGTGTGTGTCGTGGAGGGGAGCTAGTGTTTCCAAATCTCTAATTGTTCACAATGTCTTAGTGTTTGGAGAAATCTAAGTGGGGACTCAACAAGTATGGCCATTTCAACCTAGAATTATAAATGCTTGAAAGCTAGTCTAATACATTGCTTGGTTCCAAAATTTTACAAACAAACATTCAATATCTTCCTCAAAATTTCAAACACTTTGGCTTAAATATGGATACCTTTTTGAAATAGCCTTGATATTACTGCTTGTCCTAAGGGTTTCTATCCTTAGATATTTCTAAATATCTTGAATCTTATCTCAATCCATATTTTCCAAAGACAATATAGAAAATTATGGCTTCAACCTCATGACTCTCACAAAATGGACATTGTGAAAGTTATGATGTTTTTGACATAAACATTTAGTTTGAAAACTTAATTAATACAAGTGTTTGTGGTAAAATAAATTCACTTAAGCAAGATAAATTGTTAATTGAACCCCCACATGACTATTTGGAGACCGATTTCTCCCATTGAACAACCTGATCTTGAAGGTGCTATCATTCAACCAAACTTTGAACTCATTAACGAAGAACAAACTAATATCATTAGTAGTTTAAGAAGCTTCACTTTTAAAATAAAAGAAACACCTACCTAGTGGAGAAACGTAGCAAATGTTATAGATGAAGAAGAGGAACAAGTTGATATTGAAGATGGAAGGTCCATATTACCACCAGCCGTGTGTCAATAAATATCTTCTTTTCTTCCATAGACATAGACTTCTCTAAATGATCTCATGCAAAATCAGAATCCCCAAAATAAGGTCTACAAGCCGTCACTTCAAACTTAGGCATTGTAGTTCAAAGGAAATCAAAAACCACATTTTGGAACTCTACCAAAACATAAACAAGTTGTTAATAAAATTTTATGAATGCACACTAAGGAAACATCTAGACATCTATATGTTCTTTATGACTCAAAATCTAGGTCTTTTTCATGATAATCAACCTATCTAAAACATTGGGTCTTTAGGATTTGAAAAAATTAGAGGTTTAGCATGTTTTTCACTACCTTGGTCTTATAAAAAAAAGGTTCACTTTAGGTCAACATTGGATCAAACACTTTATCCACCCCTTTATCAAAATTTCATCTTTCACTTCACGAAACTTTGCCAAAATTTTGAATACACCAACATTGTTTGACTTGAACATCTATCAATCCAAACCCTAACTTAGATACTTTGTATGTGGAATGTATCCTTTTCCATGCACTTAGTTAAGTTAGTTATCATCCTTGAACTAGTTTATCTTGAAGGTCACGAGTCTACCCTAAAGATTTCTAAGTTCATCAACATGCTTTATCCTAACATCAAAACATCAAACTTGAGTCAAAAGTGTTGTCCCAAAACATTTGCAAATATCTCTCTCCACATCATTCACCTTTTCATCCCCCATTATCACCATTGCTCCAAAAATAATTAGAGCATCCCTTTTACTTAGGTTTGAGTCAACTAGAGAGTTCACACATTACAAATCACAACATAACTCTCCCAAAGGTGACACAAAATTTATGGTAAGGAAAAGATCACAACACAAGAGAATCATGGAGAAAACCAAAGTCACATTTACCTCAAGTGATCCAAATCCTCTAGAATTTGATTTGAGAAGTCAAGCTACCCCATCACAATAACCATCATCTCCGTCAGGTCCAAATGAGATAGATGACATTACAAAAAATCCATTTGAACTTACTAGGGAGGAAATCATGGAATGTCAAGCCTTTGAAAACGTAGCTCCTATCTCCCCATCATTTGTGGCATAAAATTTGAAGCAAGGCTTCATAACTCCATCACTAGGGCTAAATCAAACATCCATTCCCAATCTTGCAACTAGCCTTGCTAAGGACTTTGGCCATACTCTTCCAGTTGAAAGCAACACACTTATAGGAACTCTTGAAACCAACCCTCCATCCTAAACAACCACTTGGACACCAACCTTTGGTGCTCCTCCCATTCCTGAAGATCCTAAACAACCATATAAACCCCTTGACCTTCATTACTCCACAACAACCTCAACATACCGAGGACACGACTCTTCTTCCATACCCATGAGTACCACAAGTGTGCCCAACATCACACAAGGTAGTGCAAACCAAGTAGATCCAAAAGGGCAAGGAAATACCCTCACACAGAGTCAACCCTTAATAACATAGGGGACATCTTCATCCAATCCTCTCATGGATACCTTGAACATAGCGGTGGTTCAAAACACATCTGTCCCATCCATCTCAAAACAATCCCTTGGTAACTAATCCCACCAACACGGGTAATACCATCCCTAGCACAAGGAAATCCTCAAGACTTGGGATAAGGAAACATTTTTAGTCAATGGACTCAAGGTCCTAGTGTGTCATTCCCATTGTAAAATCTAATGGCACCATCCTCATCTTTCCCCACAGTCCCCTTTACCATGCAAAATCAAATGGAATCTCAAACTTACATTCCTCCGCCTCAATCCACTATCTTACAAGGAATGTTGAACCAAGGGAACCCTCAACTTGTCATCACCAATATGCTACCCACTCAAACCATCAACACCTTCAATCCTTCACAGATGTCCCAACAACCACCTGATCCTACATTACAAGCACATTCCTTAGCCCTACAACAAGCACAACAAGCTTATCAACAAGCCATACAATAGCAACAACAACAACAAGCAACCCTAGCAGCACAACAACACCAGTAACAACAACAAGTAGCCCTAGTAGCACAATAACAAGTAGTCATAGTAGCACAACAACAACAACAACAACAAGAAGTATCCTTATCACAACAACAACATCAAGCACAACAAGTGGCCTTAGCATAACAACAACATCAAGCCCATCAAGCAACCTTATTAGCACATCAACAACAATAGGCCCAACAACAATCCCTAGTGGTTCAACAACAACAAAAATCTCAGCAACAAGCCTTACTAGCTCAACAGTATTCCCAACAACAACAACAACAAAGTTCCTATTATAACCCTCAATCGAACATCATCAATACAAACACATTAGGAACATATACATCAACACCTCGATCACCTTCACAGAATCTCACACCACCATACACCCCATACAACACCTTATCATATCAAAATGCATCCATCATCCCACCATATGTTCCTCCACCAAACCCACAAGATGACCTAGCATCACAATTTAAGGCACTATCTCAAGAAATGCAGGACCTTTAGATGGGCAAGACAAAGAAGCCCTATACACATAATCTATGTCCTTATCTATTTGATTAAAACATAACAATGGTACCATTCCCTCCTGGCTTTGAAATCCCCAAATTCGATAAATACAATAGGAGAGTAAGTAGTGTGGAACATGTCAAAGAGTTTAACGTCATGTGTATGGAGGTGGCCTACAACGATTCATATTTAATGCACCTCCTCCCTCAAAGTTTAATAGGTCCTGCCATGGATTGGTTTTCTCATCTACCTCTTGCATAAATTTTTCCTAGGAAATTACCGATAAATTCATTGATCACTTCTCCTTTAACCTTGACATTGATGTAAGCCTCGAAGTATTGTACACTCTTAGAAAAAACAAAGGAGAAACTTTCACTAATTTCTTGCAATGTTGGAGACAAAGAGAAAGTAAAAGCAAGTGGCCTCTTCCTGATGAACAACAAGTGGGGATCATCATAGAAAATCTAGATCTAGATCTATCCTTCCACTTGAAAATGCAGTGCATTACATCATATGATGAGATTTTACCTAGAGCCTTTAACATCAAGAGAGCTCTAATCTCACAGGGGAATACCCAAGATTACAAATATAATTGACCATCAACTAGTTCAAATGACAAGCCTCGTGTCTGGGCTATGAACAAGAACATAACAAATGATGGTGTGGTAGATGTTAAGGTAGTCTTAAGTACTCCTAGACCAAATGACAATCATGTTGCTAACATTCAACCAACTATGCAACAAACAACACCTCATCAGAACAATCAGATCAACAACATCGAATCACAACAGAGGTGAACCCCTAACAAGAACAACTATCCTAAACACAAGTACACACAATTATCTGAACCCATCGAAACCATTATGAAGAATTTAGTAGAGTCAAACCTGATAAAACTTCCCAACTTTGAAAATTACCAAGAACCACAAGAGAAACCATCCTAGTACAATGAGAAGGATCTCTGTGACTTTCACAAAATCAAAGGACACACAAATAGAAAATTGCATGAGGCTCAAGAACATTATCCAAGATCTTATAGAGAAGATACCATATCTATTGAGGTAACATCCAAGAATTAGGATCTTAAGATACACAATAACTCTATGCTAGATCATAGAAAAGGAGACAATAACAAAAAAGCTAAGGATTACACAAATGTGCAACATACCTATTCTAATTTAGTCACTTCTTGTGATAGTGTTATCACTGTCGTCACCATCAAAGGGCCTAGTGCAGAGTGTGGAGTCACCACATGACATGGAAAAATCACCATCCAAGGAGTCCCATCTCAATCTAGGACACAACCTACTTTGTCAACATAAAATCCTAGCAAGTACAATCTCCTAAATCAGCTTAAGAAAACCCCCACACAAATATCCATCTTAGAAATATTGAGGCTATCACCCGCACATAGGGAAATCTTAGAGAAATATTTATCAGAGTCATCCATTCTCGAGGATATTGATACAAAAAAGTTTCAAGCTATGGTAGGGAATATTGCTAATCATCTCCTTACCTTCTCAGAACAATACTTACCATCATAACCATCTCATAACTGTGTTTTACATCTTGAGGTTTTCATTCACAAGAACAAGGTCAAAAGAGTCTTAGTAGATGGAGGTGTTGGTTTGAATATTTGTACCCTTTAATTGATCAAGGATCTGGGCTATTCAGAGGAAACTATTGAGAAAGCAAAGAGCACCACCATCAGAGCATATGACAAACAAGAACGGGTATCACAAGGCATTATTGCAATACCCATCCAAGTGGGGCCTATCATTGCAGAAACTACATGCCAAGTGTTAGACCTTGATCTTCCCTAGAACATCCTGCTTGGCCAGCCATGGATCTATGCCCTAAAATTTGTAGCCTCGACGTATCATCAATGTGTAAAGTTTCCTTTCGAGGGCAAAGAAATTACTATCCATGGAGATCTTGAGCCTTTTTATTATTGCAAGAATCTTGAGGCCAAGTTTTATAAAATCCCCCAAATACCCAAGAATGACGAAGGGCCTACACCTTCTACCTCATTTTTTGACCCATCATCCCTTGCATCTACCTCTAAAATGAAATCACTCATTGTGCAAAACACTCCTGACATCAAAGTTGTGATCCAGGATGATGGTTGTGGGAATTATAAGCTAATGAAGAACACCTTTGTCTTAGGAGAGCTACCTATTTCTCCTCAATCTCATGGGAAACCCACATCTAGCAATAAAGATCCTGAAACTATCAAGATGGAAGCTACTACCTTCACCAAGTGGGGAGATTTGAATCAAGAAGATGTCAATGAGGAAAATATCTCTAAACTCCTCTATCAGGATGAATGAACTATTCTTGCTCTTCCCATGAAAGATGATAACAAAGGATTGCAGCTAATGAAGGGAATGTGATATAACAAGAATGAGAAGTTAGGATAGAATGACAATGGTTTACTAGAACTCATCATTCCTGAGAAACAACTAAAGAATCTTGGTCTAGGTTGTACTAAGTTAGCAAGGTTACCCTTATAGACAAAGGTACTTCTGCTAAATGAGCTGAGGCTTCCTATTTGAGAACTCCCTCTTCATGATATCCATAACATCTTTCACTTTGAGCGATCAACCAACAAAAATACACCTAGTATACCCGCAACTCATTGACTTGGACCAACATGGACCACCAATTCTTGATTTATTCAAAAATAATGAAGCGATCTCATAATTCATGGGACTCAGTGACAATTTACCATGACCAAATCATAAAGTAGGTTTTGACATAGAGCTAGATACAAAGGCATATGATGGGGAGACGACTGAGTCCTTTTGTCACAAAATTGATGAAATGCAACTAACATGTAGATCCTTGAGTGAAAACCACATTGTGGCACTTTCTAATCCTAAAATAGTAAAAAGAAAGGACATATCCGAAGGCGAAAACCTCTCTAAGGCACCCAAGGATGAGGGATTCAATATCCCCCTTAGTGCAATGCATCTAGAGAAGTTAGTAGTGCTAGTAGAAAAAGCCACTTCAGTCAATGTGGGTACTAAAGAAGCACCTAAGATCACTTTTTATGCCGAATCCTTGTTGGAAAAAGAACAGAATAACCTAACAATGTTCTTGAAAGAGTGAAGAGCTAAATTTGCATGGTCATACACAAATATGCTAGTGCTTGATCCAGAAGTGGTTTTGCATCACTTAACATTCTATCTTGAAGCCAAACCAGTAAAGAAAAAGTTAAGATGCACCCTCAAATAACACTCTTGGTCAAACTTGAGTTACAAAAGCTTCTTGACGTTGGATTCATTTGACCAATGGATTATCCTGAGTGGGTTTCAAACCTGGTACCAGTCTCAAAGCCCACTAGGGGCATCAGAATATGCACTTATTTCAAAGACTTGAACAAAGCATGCCCAAAGGATGATTTCCCTCTTCCTAACATCGACATCATAGCGGACTTAACAATTGGGCATGAAATGCTATCACTCATGGATGGTTTTTCAGGCTATAATCAAATCATGATCGCCAAGGAGGATCAACACAAAAATGCATTCACTTGTCCATGGGGAACCTATTGTTGGAACATGATGCCATTCAGGTTAAAGAATGAAAGAGAAACCTATCAAAGAGCAATGACCCTCATCTTTCATGACATGATCCAAAAAATAGTATAAGATTATGTGGATGATATTTTGAAAAATCAAAGAAAGGGAGTGAGCATATACAAGTCTTAGGACCCATCTTTGATAGACTTGAAGAATACAAGGTATGGCTAAACCCAAAAAAATGTTTCTTTAGGGTTACATCAGGGAAACTTCTCAGCTATATCATCTCACAAAGAGGGATATAAATTGATCCAATAAAGGTAAAATCCATTCTTGACATGGAACCACTACAAACACTGAAGAAAATGAGAGGGTTACAAGGAATATTTCAATCCATTAGGAGGTTCATAGCATAACTATTAGACAAAATCCACCCTTTTTCACATCTTCTCCATAAAGGAATAACTTACAAGTGGGATGAAAAGTGTGATAAAGCTTTCCATTAGATCAAAGACTATCTACTAACACCTCCAGTGCTCATGCCACCAATACCGAACAAACCATTGATCCTGTATATCTTTGCAACATCAATAGCATTAGGAGCTCTTCTAGCACAACATGATGAAGACGAAAAGGAAATAGATATCTATTACATCAACAAGACCTTGGTGGGCTATGAAATGAAATATTCACCTATTGAAAAAGTATTCCTAGCAGTAGTTTTTGCTTCATAAAAATTTAGACACTACATGATGTCACATCAAATCAAACTATTGCAAAGATTGATCCATTGAAATACCTATTATCTAAAGCAATTCTCACTGGGAGAATGGCCAAATGGGTGATGATCTTAACAAAATTTGGCATAGAGTATGTGGAGCGCAAAGCAATCAAAGGACAAGTGATCACAGATCAACTAGTAAACGCACCTATCTATGCTGAGAACCCCTTGATATCTGAGTTCCCTGATGAATCAATGTTCCTTATCAATCTCACAAGTCAGTGAAAGATGTACTTTGATGGATCATTCACTCAACATGGATCAGGAGTAGGTACTCTTTTCATCACCCCTCAAGGTGATTGCATCCCAAAGTCATACAGGTTATCATTTTCATGCACTAACAACATTGTTGAGTACAAATCCCTAATCACAAGTCTAAGGATAGAAGTTCAGTGGCAGATACAAGAGATGAAAGTCTATGGAGACTCACAACTAGTTATCAACCAAGTCAATGATGACTACCAAACTAAGGATGATAAACTCACTCCTTAAAAAAAGATGGTGGAAATTCCTAAGGAACTTTTCATTTACATTACTTTTGAGCAGATTCCTCACATGAAAAAAAAATCAACAAATGCTATGGCAACAATTGGATCACTATTAGACATTTTGAACATCCTTCAATGTGAATTCTTGGTAGAAAAACTTCTCGTACCAACTTTCAAAATACTTGAATATGAATTTGTGTGTGTCATTGTTGGTCCTAGATCCCCATGGTATCATGACATATTTATCTACCTTAGCAGAGGAATCCTTCCATTCGATATCATCTCAAACCTTAAAAAGACCTTTGTCAAGAAGGCATCCCAATTCGTGATCCTAGGTGATACCCTTTACTGCCGAAGCATCAAAGGGACATTACTACAATGTCTTAACCAAAAGGAATCCTTGACTGCTTTAATAGAAGTACACGATGAAATATGTGATTCCCATTCTAGCGATATGACTTTAGCTAAGAAACTATTGAGGACAGGGTACTACTAGCCAACCATGGAAAGAGAATCCCATCAATATGTGCAAAAGTGTGTCCAGTTTCAACATGGAGATCTAATTCATGCTCCAGCTCAGGAATTTCACCCAATGATCACACCTTGGCCTTTCTCGCAGTGAGGGCTTGACCTCATAGGAAAGATCACTCCAACCTCATCCAATAGCCACAAGTTTATCATATCAACCACTTAGTACTTTACCAAGTGGGCCGAAGCCATTCCTATGACCTACATAATGGGAAGAAATTTCCAAGTTTATCCTGAATTACTTAATCTATGGTTATGGTGTTTCATAAACCCTTATCTCAGACAATGGAACACCCTTCAAGAATTAGGATGTGAAAGAGCTATGTCAAAGATTCAACATCCAACACTGATTCTCTACCGTATGTTACCCCCAAGGCAATGGTCAAGCTGAGGCCACAAACAAGACCATTCTAAAAATCGTAAAGAAAATGGTCAATGAAGCTGGCCATTATTGGCATATGCAATTAAATCCTGCTCTTTGGGCCTATCGAACTAGTATCTGCACACCAACAGGTGCAACCCCTTTCTCCCTAATCTATGGATCAAAAGTCATTCTACCTATTGAGGTTGAGCTCCCATCACTATGAGTGTCACTACAGAACCTGATCACTGATGAAGAATAGAGTATCTCAGCTAAATGAGCTAGAATTCTTGGATGAGCATTTTCTTGATGCCCTTAATCACTTGCAAGTATATCAAAACTAACTAAAAAGGAGCTATAACAAGAAGATCAAATGTCGGTCTTTCCAGGTAGGGGATCTTGTCCTAAAGTAGAATTAAAAAAATCTCCCAAATCAGGATAGGAAAGGAAAGTTTGAGCTTATCTGGTTGGGTCCCTTTGTCATCACAATAAGCTATGGATCAAGAGCATGTCAATTATCAACACCTGAAGGTGAATCCTTGCAGGAACCAACCAATAACCTGCATCTTAATTTTTTTTATGTCTAGTCTTGAAGTGTGTAAATCTAAAAATACAAAAAAAATAAAATGATCAAAATCCAAAAAAATAAGAAAAAGGGATTGAAAACAGTAAAGAAAAAAATCATCCTCCAGTGAAAACCACTTTGACGGAACTTTGGGCAAGTACCTTGGTGAAAACATGGCAAACATGCACCTTGTGTAAATAAAGCACCTCCATCTATTCTTTGACTCTTTAATCATTCTTTGCATCACATTGCATCCTCCATCCTATCGTTTCATCCATCACCCATCTGCGTCCTTATCATAGCTTGGTGTTGTGAAGTATCACAATCCCCTTAGTACTACTTGGCATATTTTGAAGGTCATTTTGTCCTGCCTATATCAAGGTAGTCTAACATATCACATTGGGGACCATTTTTTATGGATCGTATTAGGTTCTTGTATATCTTAGGGTTATCAGAAAACACCAAAAACATTCATAAAATGTTCATCAAGATCCAAAAACATTTACAAAATCCTGTACAGCTAAAATACAAAAACATTTAGAAAATTGTAAAGGAAAAATCCAAAACATCCAAAACACATAAAAAATCCCTAAAAAGGTCGAACATCAAAAATAAAAAAATAGAACCCTGTCAAACTACAGGTCTTTGAACTTGAATGTAGGCAAGGCCACCGTTGATGTGCCCCCGAGACACCCTAGGTCAGTCCTTTAGGAATCCGCCATAATAAACTAGCATTCCATCAACTGTTCATATCTCATCTTCAATAAGTCGAATCAGTTGAACTATGTGGTCTCTGTGTGTATAACATAGGCAAGGCTTATCTTTGATCAACCCCCGAGGCCCCTAGGGTAGGTCTTTTAGGTTAGGTGAAACTCTTAGAAAACCCCAAAACATTCAAATATTGAAAACCCCTAAATATTTAGATAACAAAAAATCCCAAAAACATTTGAAAACTCATAAAATACAAAAACACTCAAAAAAACATTCAAAAGACCTAAAAAACATCAAATATCCTTGAAAAAACCCTAAATAGCCTCAAATAACCGAAAACCAAAACATTCACATAAACTTCCAAAAAGACCAAAAACAACCTCAAAACATTTCAAAATACCAAACACATTGAAATATTCTAGAAAAATCCAAAACCACCCATCCCATCTCGCTTTCACCTGTAATAAACTTCCATTCATAATAAATAGAGCATCATCTTTAACCTTTGGAAAAACAAATAGAAAGCAAGTATAGCAAATCATAAAGTGAGAACGCAAGTGTCAAAATCTAAAGTCTAAATCATAGGTAAATGTGTCAGTGGAGTTTGTATCAACGACTTATCATAAATCTCATCATCATCCTACATCAAAGAAATCCTCTCATCAACATGTCCTAGGATGAATCCTTCCTACGATGAACATCGACATCAGAAGTCACCTTAGCTACATTCAACTGGCAAGAGATATAGATAACATTGACTGTTTGTCTTTAATCTCTTCTTATGATTTATCTTATTGACCCATTCTTGAGGACCTCTAGTTGATGTCTATCAAAATGATTTAGAGAGAAAGGATGGGGCATCGATCATTATCTTTCATTTTCTATGCTTGTGGGTATTCCTGTAAAATAATCTTGGCGCATACTTGCTTTGTTGTGTGTAGGAAAGTTGTTTGGAGTACATTGTTGACTATTGTGTATACTTTGGTTCGATTTATTATAAGCTTCTAACTTACATTCCAACGAGGTCTTCGTATGTCAAGGTGTGAACAAGAACTATCCTATCTATTTGCAGAGTCAAATTCCATTTCACTAGATACATCATCCTAGTTATCAATACCATGATGAATTGCATCTATGTGTTATATCAAAAATAAGGAATGACAGAAATCCCAATCCCAAGATATGAGAAAATCATCATCATCATGCATGTCTCATCACCATAATCTAATAAAGTCTTGGTGGATCAAGGACTTGTTGGAATTTTGAATCAATCTAAAAATCAATGGTTAATCAATACCCATTTCATTCTTCTATTTCCATCCATCTTATCTTCTTATTCTTCTAACTTTACTAACATTTCTATCCAAGTAAAAACTCTATGTGATCTATGTCAAAATATACATGAGGCTACCCATAGTTGATGACTATCTATACATCATGAAATCTATCTACATCAATATTTGAGCTATCATGATAACAATACCTCTTCCGTTGGGGCACAGTGGGGCATCTATATCATCTTTAGCTCAACAAACTGCAAAGTTGCAGCTCTTTGGTTCAATGTCTGATTTTCACCTATCGTGAGCCCAGTTGAAACATTTTATTCTCCGATTGATCTCTCGAGGGGGAAACCAACCATCTTTCGATCATATCGATATCAAATCATCTAATGAACTTTTTTCCTAGCATTGCTAGCAAATCTTGATCAAATTATCAAATCAATCATCATTGGGATATATCTTTCCCTACCAATCCTCGTGTTATTCAACACAATCCTTGCATTGTTTCAACAATGTTATCAATCAATCAATCAGATCAATCAACTTTAGCTTGGCTATCAACATCTCAAATAGATCATCGATATCCATTTCTGCATCATCATCAATATCAAAATCAACAAAATCAACATCAATCTTTGAGCCAATGCAACGAGTACATTGCTTCAAAGAGTGGCAAAATGTAGACACTTAAAAATGTCTCGATGGATCACATTAGCTAATTAACATCATTTCATCCTAAAACCCATCCTCTTTTAGCTTAATTAATTAAATTAGTCTAGCTATTTAATTAATTGCCTCATTTTCATCTATTAATCTAATTGACCTAATTAGGTTAATTCATCCCCTTTCATGCTAGCATTTCATCCTATTAAATTGAATAAATCAAATTATTTAATTTAATCCCTAAAGTCTTCTTATTTAATTAAATAACCCTAAGTTATTTAATTAAATATCATATCACTTCCCCTTTCCATTAAATAAATTAATTATTTAATGAATATCCTAATTCCCTTAATTTGCATAATTGAAACTTTGTTTTAATTATCAAATTACTAATTCTTCTACTTGCAAGGGAATATTCCTCTTTTGTACATTCCTCCAAAAGGGGAATATTCCCATGGAATATTCCATCCCTTTTTGCACAATTAAACTTTGTTTTAATTTTCAAAATATTTATTTCCTCACCCATAAGAATATTCAAAATAATATTCTTTCTCCTCACTCATTTGAAAAAGGGAATATTCTCACTTAACTTCATATGCAAGTTAACTTATGACATCTTGTGCAAGTTAAATTTTGACCTCTTGTACAAGTCAAAAGTGTTCTTGTTTGGAAGGAATGAGAACCCTTGATTAAATCTCACCTTGCATTCTCACCCATAGATGAGAATCCATGATCCATGCCTCCAATTTCCTCCATCCTTGACCATTGATTAGCCTTTTTAATCTTAACCCTTCATTTCTCATTTGCTTTCCTATAAATAAAACACTATTTGGAGACAAATGGATCCATCTTTTTCATAGAAAACTCATTCTATTGAAATTAATCACACTCACACTCTTTTTTAACTCACATTTAGCATATTTTTGTTTAAATTAGTTGCATAATAGCCTAGCTTCCATTAATGACTTCCACAATGCATCCATTTAGCTAATTAGCTAATTAGGGTTTGAATATTTTTAGTTTAAATCTCATTTAGATTAGCTTAGAAATTATATATCTCAATCATTTAGCATAAAATCATGTTATATTAGAGTTTGCATCCTACTCATTTTAGCATAAATCATGTTTTCAATCACATCTCACAACCGTTTCATCGACTCTCTTCAATAGAATCAATTGAAACAAGCTCATTGATCACATGATTGGGAAAGGGTTGTCATTTCACATCAACATGACACCAATCCCATAACGGGATAAGTTTCAGATGGGTTGGAGTAGACATTTAAATGCTTTCATAGTTTAGAATGCTTTGTTTTAATGAATGCCTAGTTTAACTTCAATTCAAATGATCATGTTTAGATTGAGTATTAGTGGCATGAATATGCTTTTATTATTCATGGATTAAGAATATTTGTCCCATACTAATATCCTCGGTCATAATAATCAGCCAAATTTTTTTGCTACAAATAATCCCCAAAACAATGAGAAAATTTGAAGCCTGAAATGCACAACAAGCTCACAAACTTTAAGATAAACCCATCAAACTTTAGACCAACTTATTTATTGATAAAATAATGAGTTTACATAGAAAAAATAAGTAGAACCATAGCCTTAGGACTAGAAATGAGCTCTTGCAACTTATATTTCATGAAAATCCAAAATACTCCAAAACAAGGTGTCAGTAGGCACTATAGAACTACACTTCCAGAAACAAAACTTCACCAAAGGCACGGAAAAATAAAATATGCATGAAATAACAGGTCTAAAATGATTAACAACAGAAACATACATCCAAAAATACTATTGACACTAGCAACAAAAAACTAAAATAAAATTTGAAACTATTCACCCCAAAACTCCTAAAAATCTCCTACAATCTACTAGGAAAACATTGCAAATGGGAAGCCTTCAACACAATGGAAATATTTGGGTGAAATTGCACTAATAGAACCTTGAACCACTACCCTTGAGCCTTTTTCCTCCATGGTTTATCAACCTTGAAGAACTTTCTTCATAGGTTTATTAACCTTGAAGAGAAAGCACCAACTTTTCAGAAAAATAACCAAGTGAATGATGCAAGAATGAATCCAAATTCATGTTTTATTGGAAAATATTCAATTTCCAAGTTGGGAGACCCAAAATCATGACCAAGGGAAGAGAATAATCTTGCATGCAAATATTTATCTCCCACCACCAAGTGTAAAAATAAAAAATCAAGTGCAACCAAGGGAAATAATTAAATATTTCCATTTCCTGCACCACTTCATAAGCCAATAAAAATCCATTTTTCCTTTTTCCAAAAATCTAAACCCAACTTGGCTCAATTAAATATTTCATAAAACTTTGATATTTAACCTCCCAAATTATCTTAATTAGTTCACCTTGAGAAACCAACTTTCTTGGTTCCGCTACAAGACCTAACTTGCTATTTTTGGAAACCTAACTTACTAAAAATAGTAATTTTCTATTTTTACAAAATTCAAAAAAAGGGACTTTACAAGTCCTTCCCTCCAAAAATTGCTTTTCCTCAAGAAATTTCAACCATGGTGATTCCAAAAACCTTATGCCAAAATGATAAGTCATGCCAAAATACATATTAAACCCTGATCCTGTACCTGTGAAACTGTGCAAACCTAATAGCTCTGACTTCTTTGTGAAAATACCATGAAACCAACAAGAATATTCATGCAAATATTTGATATATTCACTCCAATTCCAAATCTGGATAACATTTGCTCCAAGAAATTTTGTAAACTCACCAAATGCTTCCCACTAAATATATGTGCTAGCATATAATAAAACAAACTTGCAACTTCTCCCAATAATGTAAATCTAGTTTGTGCTTCTATTAGGACTATTATAAAAGTTATTGTATCCTCTATAATAGCAAGTATATATTTGGGAATTAACAACTACCTCCAACTTCAAAATGTTGAAATATACATAGCTAAAATGAACACTAGTAAGCTCGAACATTACCTCAACTTGGGATTCGGTACCTTCAACTTCATAAACTGATCTCTAGTAGCAAAATATTTTTAGAGGGGCAGCAAGTAATATCATGTAGCAATAACATTTACACCACCATTTTCCAAAGACGAAATTTTCAAGCATTAGTTCATTCTAATACCATTGTATGTGTGCACTAACACTATGTATTTTGTACCAAAAATATTAAAAACTTCCTATTGTGACACAAATATGATTTTGATGGTACATAGGACTATTATAATATTCAATGCAACCTTCAGAAAAGTGAATACATAATTTGGAAACAACTACCTCTTTTACCTTTAAAATGTGGTGATACACCCTATTGAAAACAATACTAGTTGTTCCAAACTTCACCTCAACTTGAAGGATGTTATATGCAACATTTGGATCTGATATGAAATAGTAATGGTAATATTGAGGAGTAAAAATTAACACCATATAACAACAGCTCATACAACACCATTTTCAAAACATTGATTCTACAATCAACAGTTCATTTTGGAAAGAAACTGTGCACTTCTTGAGTCCTCCAACTGGCACAAACTGATCATCCAAAAATAATTTCAAAATGAAAGGAGAGAATAATTTTATTGCATCCTCAACTATATTAGGTTACTTATTGATGTTCTTGATAGTTTCCACCTTGAAACATGTCCAATACAATCTCCCACAACAATCCACATAGTGTCTTAGAGCACTTGCTAGAATTGCACTGTAATTGGGTAACTTGTTCCACAAAATTGTGAGGAATTTGATTGTGTTTTGGATATTATTTTTTCTGACATTGCAACTATTATAACAGTCATTACATACCTTACAACAAAAAATACATATTTTGGAGACAACAACTACCTCCACCTCCATAATATTGAAATGAGTATTGTTGAATTGCACAATACAAAATGTACAATAAAAAACTCATACATTACCCCAACTTGAAAGGTGTTGTCTTCATCTTTATGGACTAGTCTATAACAACAATAATTGAGAAGGGGAGTGGAAAATAGTGCTAAGGAATAGCAACATATACTCCATAATTCTTCAAAAATCAAACCAAACTTCCATATCACACTATATTGCCAACATTGTTTTGCTCCATATTGAAAGAGTGGACCCACAACCTTTAAATCTTATATGATTGGAGTAAATAAAAACATATAATGGTATTCATTAGCATCATACTGATTTATAACAGCAACATACTCCATCATACACAATACCCATAAATCTTCACACAATTTTACTAAGAACATGTAAACAACACATCCATATTGCACACCATCCCTCAATCTTCCCCAATTAAAAATATGGTTGTTGGATTATTTGACATTAACAACGATAACCTTCTATGAAATGAAACCATATCCAAGTGCAACAAACTGTATCTATTCAAAGCAAGAGCTACCAATATCAACAATATATCAATGATGCAACAAATGCATGAATTACCAGCCCAAGTAGAAAACCATGATGTGTGATAAACCATTAAGGGCTGCAAAATATCCATGAGAAACCATAATATGAAAATAATTCTTACCCATGTTTAAAATTTCCATTAAAGAATAAGCATTGGCATGCAAAAATCTCATCTCCAAAGATGACCATGGAAGCACATATCTGAACATGCTCCTTTGTTGATTTTGAAGTAGTGGAATGTTAGAATGAAATCTATGCTGCTCACTAAAGGATAACACAGATTGTATTCTCTTATCTTTCAAAAATATTTCTTCCCACATAGATTCTCCTGCAACACCATATTCTCCTACACATGTATGTGAGAAATAAGTAATGATAATTTCCAAACATGGGTTGATTACCTCTATAGGATTCCCAAAAGTCTTTAATGTTGCAAAATCTTGTATGACTAGATTTTGGATGACATAAATCAAGTATGAAATATTTTTAACCCATTGTCCTTTCAACCATATAGTCATTACATCTCTATCACATATATGATATGGAAATATTTACATTTCTTTTGTTCACCAAATAGTAAGACTAATTTCCTTGCCTTTATAATGCTAATGGCTTGTAGAGTTCATCCTTTTATGAATCCTTCAACTGTCATGAGACTTGATTTCCATAACATTAAAACATTGATCAAATAATGAACCTCAATATTATTCCTTGTTCCCTTACCATTTTCAAACATCATACAATCCAAGTTTCCTATCACCATTTGGCTATTACTCAAAATCTTGTCTTCAAGTATGGTGCTTGGCTTGCATAAGTATTCCAAAAAATATGAATATTGATCCTTCATTAAGTGGTTAAAAATCATAAATAACACTATATGAATTCTCATAAAATTCTTTTCATTCCAAATGGAACATATGGATAACTCAATAGTGTCTCTAATCCTTTTAATCTTCAAGAGATTTCATGGATACCATATTCTTATGTATAAATAAATTTGAACATTAAAAGATTGATCTCCCCCTTTTGCATGCTCTCCAACATGAAAATAATTTTGTGGTAACATAGAAAGTGAAAAATCTAAAGTATTTTCATACCTTTGGTTGCAAGTAGAATGTTCATCCTCATTTTCCAAAATAAACTTCGTTGGGAAATCTTCAAAAACTTTATTTTCTTGATCCAAAATCCATGAGTTCAAATTAACCAAAATGCTTCTTTTTAAAGAAAATCTATCCATAATGTTACTTTGTAACTCCCTCAATGGATCACCAAGTTCCATTACCCTTTCCATTTTTCCAAACTCTTCACTCTGAACAAGTGACCCTCTTTCATCATCTTGCATGTTAGATACATTCTCTTTTTGCACAAAAAGAGTTTCCTCTTCACTATTTTCAAAGGGTACCTCATTGAAAATATTCAAGACTTTTAAATTATCTTCATAATCAACATGCAATGTTGATCTTGAATTAACTTCATCAAAAGGAACACATTCTTGCTATGAGATTTTATTTACTGAAATATCTTTTTCAATTAAAAATTCATTACCTTCAACCTTTGATCCTGATTCTTCATCCTTTTGTAGAGACATTCCCTATACTTCATGATCTTGGATCTCCTTTTGTTTTTCCTCGCTTGAACTTGGTTGTAATTTATAGCCTTTCAGTGCCATCATACCTTGCATGTGAATTAATAAATCATTGTAGGGGACATAATTCCTGAAACCCTCATCCATTTTGTTATATGAAGCCCTCATAGAAGATGGATCCATAACCAATTCTTCCATGGGGTTGGAAGAGTGAGTGAGTGTAAAGTAACCACCATCAGAAAATAATTTAGATTTAGTGGGCTACATCTTTGAAACCCTCAGGTTGGCAAGATCTTAGCTCTAATACCACTTTAATGTCCCAAATGATTTTTTTTTTGACATAACTTAAATTTACAGTGAGGGATAGTAAGCAGAATTTAATTCTCATTAAAATACCCACATGAAATTGATTTCTCAAATAAACTGAATTTCCCTCAAAGAATTAACAAGAAGCACACCAAAACATAGGACCTTGAGAGCCTCAATGCCTTCTTTAGGGACAATGAGAAGCTGGTTAAGTAGTCGGGCTTTGAAAGAGAGGTGCTACCCAAACCCTTGGACAAGGCATGTCTTGCTATCATGAAATACGTTACTTTAGAAGGTGTATTTAAGGTTTTTTACTTTTATCATCTACCATTGCTAAACCACCTAAGGAAAAAAATGAGCCTCATCTTTCCTTTCTTCCTGTTGACCTCCCTTGAAAATTTGATCAAGGAATCCCATGAAGTTGTTGCTCTTAACCCTAACCTATTGCATCCCCTTCCTCTATACTAGGGCCCCATCCTTAGGCTCTATCACTTCCATTTGGCCTTGTGCCCCCTAAAACCCATCTTGATTGTTCGTGTGGAAGAATTGGAACCACTTGACCTTGCCTTTGATAAACCATCCCCTATTACTTCAGTGGGTCCTAAGAGAAAAACCTCCCCACTTGAAAATGAACCTTGTGCTAAGCCTAAAGATAAACCCCCATCAAAAAAGAAGGGGGAGGTTAGATTGGACCAATCCAAGGCTATGACCAATTTGTGAAAACTAAAGAACAAACCCACCAAGGTGGATAGCATACCTATAGCGAAGAAAAAGGGGAAAAAAGACACTACGTGCCAGGTTGAGTTGTCGGTCACTGGTAGCGAGGGAAAAAGTGTTACGGAAAAAGACTCCAGAGGTGACACTATTGTGGCTATGAGTATTGAAATGGGGATATAACAAACTAGTGTCAAAAGGTCCCACAGACTAGCAAATAATAATAAATACGTTCCGATGGATGATATTTCAAGTGACTCAGAGCAGATTGGTGGCAAAGTTGAATGCAAGAAAGACATTGTTGAGGAGATGGAAGAGGAATTTGTGGAGGGTCCTAGCCATTTCTTGGACATGAATAGAATTATCAAAGAGGACTCTACCCACTCTTTGGATCCCAAGGCTATTGAGGATGGGATGACCCAGTGGAAGAACAACAAGGATGAGGACATCAACAAGTTGTGTGAGTGGGTGGTAAAATTTGAAAGGAAATTCAACATGTTGGCTCATTTCACTATCAAAATAATTCATAGATCTGTTGTCACACTTTGTAATGTCATCAAGGAGGAGGTGTAAATGAATACTGAGGGTGAAGGCCCCAACTAGATTGGGGATGATATTTTAAATCTCCTCATTTAGAAATGGGAAGGTGTTGCAAATTAGTGATCAAGCCTATTTGTTTTTGCTGGTTATTTGTTGTTAGTGTGTTGGGTATGTGTCCTTTTTATGTTGTTTTTAGTTTGGTTTCTATAATGGTCTACTGAACTTGTTTCATTTTTTTCCCTACAGGCTCTTCCTAGAAAAGGTACAACACCCTGTAAACATTGCTTAACTTATCAAAAACAAGAAATCTCACAAACTATGCACCCAAATTGGAGATTTGACTATCAAATCAATTTGAAAATTCAACAAACTTAACATGAAAATAAATACCATGAAAACACATATTATTTTCAAAAAATCCATGACATCAAGGCTAATATAATCAACAAATTTTTTTTGCTACAAATAATCCCCAAAACATTGAGCAAATTTGAAGCCTGAAATGCACAAGCTCACAAACTTCAATATAAATCCACCAAAATTTAGGCCAACTAATTTATTGATAAAATAATGAGTTTACAAAAAAAAAAAAGTAGAACCATGACCTTAGGACTGGAAATGAACTCTTGTAACTTATATTTCATGAAAATCCAAAATACTCCCAAACAAGGTGCCAACAACCACTATAGAACTACACTGTCAGAAACCAAACTTCACCAAAGACACCAAAACTAAAATATAAATGAAATAATATGTCTAAAATGATTACAAACAACAAAATACAATGAAAATTACTATTGATACCAGAAACAACAAACTGTAATCAAATATGAAACTATTCACCTCAAAACTCCTAAAAATCTCCTACAATCTGCTAAGAAAACACTGCAAATGGGAAGCCTTCAACACAATGGAAATATCTCGGTGAAATTGCAATAATAGACCCTTGGAACCACTTTCCTTGAGCCTTTTTCCTCCATGATTTATCAACCTTGAAGAACTGTCTTCATAGGTTTATCAGCCTTGAAGAGAAAGCAACAACTTTTCTAAAAAATAACCAAGTGAATGATGCAAGAATGAATCCAAATTCATGTTTTATTGGAAAATATTCAATTACCAAGTTGGGAGACCCAAAATAATGACCAAGGGAAGATAATAATCTTGCATACAAATATTTAACTCCCACCTCCAAGTGTTAAAATAAAAAATCAAGTGCACCCGAGGGAAATAATAAAATATTTCCATTTACTACACTACTTCATAAGCCAATAAAAATCCATTTTTCCTCTTTCCAAAAATCCAAACCCAACTTGACTCAATGAAATATTTCATAAAAAATTGATATTTAACCTCCCAAATTATCTTAATTACTTCACCTTGAGAAACCAACTTTCTCGATTCTGTTGTAGGACCTGACTTGCTATTTTTGGAAACCTAACTTCCTAAAATAGTAATTTTCTATTTTTATAAAATTCAAAAAAAGGGACATTACACCCAACCATAACATGTTGATCTTCTTGGCCTACTTTTACCCAAACTTTACCAACTACCACCTTTAAGAGATAAAAGGTGTCATACACAATCTCTAGATTTCATCTAGATGCATTCACATACGTCTTTCTTATGTTTGAGTAAATCTCTATAAAAAAATCCAATGAACGATTCTTGAGACCCAACCCCACTTTTTTGAGAATATAATTATCTATCTTTGATTTTTCTAACACTTGTAAGGGAAAAAAATGTCCCATATTCCATGATCCAACTTCATTGTCATCGTCATCTAAAGCCACAATAAATTTATCATTAGTAATGAGATCACCTTGCACCAAAGCTTTATCCAATAATTTTAACCAAGCCCATATTATGAAATAGATCAATAATATTAGATACAAACATTGACACAATATCACTAAAGATATTTTATTTGGAAACTCTATTAAAAATATTTGGACCAGTGACTTGATGAATAGAACCAATAATCATTGGAGATGTGATCCCAAAAAAATTGTAACTTATTCCCATCATATCTTTGAATTAATTAGTCTCTCATTTTCATGGTAATAATGAAATTTGTTGATTTATCAATAAACACATGATGCTAATATTAGTGGTGAAAAGTAGGAAACCTCATAGGAAAATAAAACTTTAATTGCTAATAATAATAACTAGCTAAGTTTTTTATCTTGTACTTTGAAAAAATTATCACCCTTAAGTAAACTGGCATAAAGGACTATTTAAATATTAAAAAAATTAGATGGAACTAAAGCATGGAATTCATGTGTAAAAGGATTATTATATAACAAAAAAATACTATAGAAATCTAATTCACCAACAAAAAACCACACATAAATTGAGTGAAAGAACTTTTATACAATAAATATCTCCTTAGAAACCTACAAAATAGAAAGATTTAGGAAAAAGAAGTATATCCCATCAATATCACACATGTAATACAACAAGGGAGCCATCACTCTTTGATAAAGCACCATTCACAAAGAAATGTCGCATGGAAATCAAGAAAGCCTTCTATTTTGACCCAATTTGAAAATAATAAAATTCATCTTTGACCTTAACCTTTATTGCCTTAGCCTTGTTTTTCCGATTAGTTATATCTGATCTAGAGATCTTTAATGGTATTTTGTGTTAAAAATTCCAAAACCCTACAAAATCCTAAGCTCAGATGTTAATCTTCAAAAAATTATATGTGTTAGCATCAAAACTTTTGGAGGTTCAAGAACCTCTTGAAGAGAGAGAGAGAGAGGTTTTTAAAAACAATAATTCTTAAATTCCCCAACATGGTTCAAAATTCATAAAAATTGTTGACATCAATGAATATGAGGTAGAAAGAGTGATGAAGGAACATCGTTGGAAAGTTCCTAGGTTTGAAAACTCATTGATTCATCAACTATGTTCATGAGGGGCTCAATTCACTAACAAGTGTTCTAAGGTGAGTTTAATATGTTTTAAACATGAAAGAAGGTGTCAAGGGAGTTTCAAATATGACTACCATTCTTCTCCTATACGCATTCCATATACTCTACCAAATTACATGAATGCAATGATACCTACTCAGTTACCCATCTATACATGCATAATCCTAATAGCCCAATTCAGGTGGGAATATTTCTCCAACCATAAAATGTATGTTTCAAGTATCTCTTCATTCAATTCCAACCACCATGAGCTTCTCTTGATTCTTATAGCGACCTACAAGAATTTTCAACTATTATATATATTGGCTTTGTTCACTTTATTTATGTTGGTCATTAGAGATTTTTTTGGTCTCAAAATGCTTAAGGCTAATCTTAGGGCATCAAACATTGTGGGTCTATGATATATATGATAGAGTATATCTTGTAAAGTGTAGGAAGGGCATTAAAATGTACATGTTCATGTAATAGTATGTCTCCATAGTTGTTTGTAATGATTCGAGGAAATATATAGTTGAAATTATGCATTTTGTCTCACCACAATTGTTGGTGTGACTGTAAAAGATATAGATGAAAGTTTGATAGCTTTTAATGCATTGAAATTCTATTATAATGGTTTTTCTCTTGTTTTATATGGGTTATTACAATTCTATTATGGATTATTCAGTATATTTATTGAATGGGATGTAATAATTTATTTATATGTAAATACAATCTATTTATATTGATATTTTACTAGATGTATATCCTTCCTTTGTATTGTATATGAATTAGTTACCTAATGGAGTATGCATTGGTCCATATTCACGAATGATCAAACATTTATCATTTTTATATATTTATGATCCTTGTTATTTTTAGGAGTAGATTATGATTCATACATGTTTGTGATTCAACATTGTAAACTAGGGAACAAATCTCAAGAAACCAAAAACAATTAAATTATTAGAGAATTATATCATGAATGTGTGCACCTTGCTACTATATGAACTATAAAATAAAACTATTCATAGGAATTGTAATGTTTTATTATCTAGTGGTACATGTGCAAGGTGTTAAATCAACTATATAAGAGGTTTCATACAACTATCTTGTCTTGATTTAGTGATAATTATAGGTGTAAAATGTACATAGTGTATAGTTATTGATTGCTATAATTATGCCATATTTAAATTTATTTACAAACCTATTAAGGATACCTCTGGGAATACTCTCTTAATTCTTGGTTGAGCTCAAAGTGTAGGAGAGACTACCCAATATCATCAATTGGACTTTAACCCTCCTTAGTATATTGATTAACCCCTATTTTCCTTCACGAAGGGCACTCCCTAGCCTTGAAGGTAAAATCATGTTTCAGGATTATGATTAGTGGTTATAGGACCCAACACCTTCCACATGATTATAGCCTCACTATCTAATGTCCGCACACCCCCAATGACCAATTAAAACAACTAACAAACATGCTCAACTTTAGGAACTAGTGCACTCCACCAATAGTCACAAACAAAGAGCCTTCCCATGTCTTCAGGTTCATCGAAGCTAAATAATCATATTTACCATTAATTTCCAAATTGGATAATATATTTTTCAATGAATATACTTCCCAAAAATAATGATTACAATAAAATTCAAAAGAGTTTAAAATTTCCCAAGGTTGGTTTAAAATGTTATCAAACTTCTAATGCAAAACCTTCCTTGACCAAATAGAATTGATTAATATCATTGAATCCCCCTCAATATTTTTGTGAAAATAATTAATTTGCTTGCAAGTTTTTAACCCTAAGAGAAAATCATGAGACTCAACTATATTATTTTTTCCATCCTTCATTTTTAATAGATGCCACCATAATAATTTTACCATCTTAATCTTTGACCACACATCTCACACTTGAATGTCTTGGGTTCCCACAAGAAGTCCCATCAAAATTAACTTTTAAAACACCATGACATGGAGATTCTATTTTAATAGCTTGAATAATCAACCTTAGCAAAGGAACTCTTGATTTCCCCATGAATGATGCTAACTTCAAGAAAGATCAACACTTAAGGATCTCATCATCCCATGATGAAAAGTTGGAATATGTTGCATTATTCCTTACATTGGCATACCTATTTCACAAATAACATCCTTGAGTTTAATAAGAACTTGATAAAGAGAAGATTTTTTATGAAATATTTTATAATTCACTTCCCTCCAAATATGATAAATAACCAAAGAAGGAAATATGCACCAAATACATTGGAAAATAGTCTTCTTGTAAAGAGTTGGTCAACCAAGAAAAAGTTGCATCAAATTCATAGATCAATAAACAAACAAAGTTTATTACACACCTAATCCCAATAGGATCTAGAAAATGGACACAATAGGAGGAGATGATGTATATTCTCATTTAATTCCCCATATAAGGATTAGATAAAAGAACCAACGAAGCTAATTAAAAAAAAAAAACTTTTCAACCATTAAAAACTTTTTGTTAAGAGCCACCCAAGAAAATGAACCCACTTAGGAAGGTAATCTTTGCCCCAACAAAGCAAAACATGTCACACTCTATTTTTTGAAATACTTAATTGAGAATGATAACCTTCACTAAATATGGTCCATACTTGGAACTTAACCATCTCAAAACATCCACACTTGTGTTAAAAATTTCCTTTTGGATAATTCTTCTTTTAATAACTTCTTCTGGGACTATGGAATGTGTAACTTCAAAAAATTTCTCCACACTATATTTGCAACTCTATGTTCCATAAAATAAATTAGATAATATTTGACCTTGGTTCTCCATAACTAGGAAGTAATAATATGAATGTTAGTGAAACCATCACAAAGCTCCAAAATTAGATAGCCATTCCTTGAGCTAGCCTAAAATAAAGTTACCATTGCAGATCTCCCATGAAAGATGATTGGTTATGATTGAGTGATAGAGAATAATAAAGTTCCAAATGTTAGACCCTTTAAGAGGATTCATTATAGTAAAAATCATGCTTAAAGAGCCAAAATATAGGTATTTGTTATGCATAATATTACACCACTTAAAACGTAATCTATTGAATAGTTTCAAATATAATTTTACCCCCAACACCAAGTTTTGATAGAGAATGTTATGCATGCATGATACTCCTAGCTTCTTGGTAGAACAAATTTTCTCCCATGAGATAAGAGAAATATTCTTCTTAGCCTCTAATCCATTTCCAAAAAGGAAATTCCTAATTAATTTTTCTATGAAAAATAAGATTGAGGAGGGAGATTTAATAAAAAACATCATGAAGACCTAGACATTGGCTAACATGATCTTGATAAGCAATAGTCTACTAGAAAAAAAATTCCATCTACCCTTTCAAGTAGAGAAATTAGATTAAATAGATAAAATCAATTTCTTTTAAAATTTTATGGAACCTGGCCCTAAGAAAAATAGAACTCCTAGATAAATATTAAGGAGGGTACCCATTTTAAATCATAATATATTTATAATTTTATTCTGAATAAGGGATGATTGAAGAAAAAATATTAAGACTTTTCTATATTTATATATTGGCTAGAATATTGACAACAAATATCCAA
>VDFB02028303.1:0-15659 GCA_007258455.2 Sequoia sempervirens
AATTTGCCAATTTCAGGAATATGCGAATTGAGATTTGAGAGAAAACTGAGAATCAAGGAGGAAAAAGATGTTTTTATTGTGCTCTTCTTCAATGAAAATCGCCCTTGAATTCTTCAAGTTGCTGAGAACTGTGAACTTTAACCTACAAAAGAATGAGTTTGAAGAAATCGCCCTTGGAAAAAGATGAGAAATCTACCTTCTCTTTTGAAAATCGCCCTTGCTTGAGGAAATTACGAATTTCTCTAAGCTCTGTGAATGAATAATGAAGATGGCAAATTTTCTTAAATAAAGAAAATTTGCACCATCTTATGAACTGCAAGATCAAAAACCCTGACTGAAATAGATGCTTTCTAATTGGACCCCTTTCAGTTTCACTGCCACTGACACTGAGTTCGAAATTTAAATAATATTTATCATGCACTTTGAAGACTCAGCATAAAAAGGGCGCCCTCCTTAGAAAATCGCCATTTTATACTAAAAATGCAAGAAAATATTAAATATTATTATTACTTCAGTTGACAAACCGAATGAAGCTTTAGGCTTTACCGTTGAACTTCACTGTTTTCAAAAAGTCATCATTTGAGCTCATAGGCATCCATTTGCTCAAGATATTGCACTTTTTATTAACTTCCTAATTTATAGCTGACGACAAAGTTGCAACTGGCCATCTTCGACACTGATTTCTAGGTGACCAGATGATGCTGAGACTGAACTGGAGAATTCATCAGAAATCCTGCTGAGCAAGGAAGAAATGTCTGCTGGGAGTTATCACTGCAAAATCTATCGTCTGACACCTCAAAAAATTAGGCGCCCTTGATTAAATTTCTTTTACGACACCAGACTTAGCCATTTCTTGAATTGCCATCTGACACTTCAAACGGCTGCTGACGATGAACGGTGAACCCTGCTAACAGGCAACGAAGCTCACTGCGTGACTAGAGATATTCTGCATCCAACGAATATATGCGAGGCATCTAACAACTGCATTAAGGGCCTCAGAAGTGAAGGCGCCCCTGGCCTGAGAAGGCTCAAACACTGTTTTGACAAAAGTCCAACTCTCAACCAGATGACCTACTTTGATCTCAGATATCTGGAGCTGGGGTGACCCGATTCAAGTGTCGTCTATCTCAACGTGTAACTAGAAGGACCCACAAAAGATGTCTCTGGAGTTGACGAAGCGAGAAAACTACTTCTAAGACCTCAAAAAGAAATGGGCACTTTCCAAAACAGATTTTACAACCAGACTTAGCCATTTTTCGAGCTGTCTTTGTTTTGCAGTATTGCACCAAAGACCTCGCTCGTACGAGCGTTTGCAAAATCACGAAGGCTAATGGCTAGGCTCGTTGAATAGCAAAATTGATTACGCTCAACTCCCGTGAAGACTTCGACGATCAACAACCTCATCTAACAGGCCAAAAGGCAAGGCGCCCTTGACCTATGGAAATACAATGAAAATCTTATGCCAGTCCACCCGTGAAATTACGTGCTAGGTAGAAATGCCGCCATGACCACTCAGAATGTCGGATCGACAGGCAACTTAGTGCATCGCGAAGGCAGACTAGAGTATCACAAACACTAGGAAGACTCCGTCAACAAATCCACGCATCTTCAAGGCCATCTGGAAGGGCGCCCCTAAGCTACAGGGGCACAGCTTATCATCTAGAGAAGCTTCGTGATGTGAATTCTCTTTAAAAGCTCATCCTCAGACGTCAGCTACCAGTGCTACGGACCTCGGATCACTGCGTTTGATAATTCGTTGGATAGGCAGACTGATCGTGAAGAAGTTGAACACATCAAACATCATAAATGCCAAGATTTTACACCCTTTGAAGAGGTGCACCCTCAAGCTACAGGGGCGCAAAAGCTCAGAAAGGGTAAATTTTTACAATCTGCAACTTATGGAACCTTCGACTTTTGTCGCCTATAACCAGAGCTTTGAGTGTCAGAAAGACTCACAGCTTGGCTCGTCGGATAGGCAAACTAATTCTGAAGAGATTGACTGTATTTATGAGCACTTTCAACAAAATCTTGACCTTCAAAAAGAAGGGCGCCCCTGGGCTATAGGGGCGCAACTCTGCTTTTCTCTGAAAAATCTTCAAGATTTAACCACTGGAATCTCCGTCTTGGCCACTGAAACAACCATGTGAAAGCGTATTTACCGTGAAACGATCCTCTGTCGTAAAACACCTCGCTTTGAGCCTCCGGTTCAGGTACTGATCAATGAATGGTGCCTTTGACTAACAAAACACTGACAAAACTCCATGCTTGAAATTGCCCAAAAACTACACTTGACATCACTTTAGCAAAATTTAGACTCCTTAAACAAAATGCCTTGATGAAGCAAAAAAAAATTGGTTTTGGGTACAACAGAAGTTAGGTCCACAACATTTCCAGTTGACCACACAAGGCGAACACACCGTCAATGAGTCCGCTAGTGGTATGGATAAGCGAAGCTTGCTTAGATCAAACACCACATTCCATTATTACTATCCATTACTTGCATGAAATGAAATTTACTCTTCTTTAAGCTACTTTTCGAATCAGAAGGACGAAGAAACCTTGCTAGCTACTCACAACAAAAGACGAAATTCACCATCAATGAAAATCTTTTATTGAGAGAGTGTTCACAACAATTTCTTACAAAGTTTTCAAAGGGAAAACTTTCCCTCTTCTTCAAACTATCCTATCAACCTATACTAAGCTACCTCTAAGCTATCACCTAATTGTCTCTCTATTCTAATCTCTACTGTCTATCTTAACTTCTAATGAGGTACAAATGAGGGGGAATGCCCCTTTTATAGCTGGCCAAGTCCAATGGATGACTCAGATTACAATCGGCTGGATGGCCTAGATCGTGCCACCTCGGCCCTAAACAAGATTCACCCTAAAAACCGCCACCAAGAGGAGTGGGGTAATAAATGAGCAATTAATGTCCATCATTCTTCTAGAAGATTCTAGTTCATAGATGCGTTCACACTGCTCTTCTTTCTGGCTGCAAACTGGATAAGCTTGATCATCATTGCTTCAACTTCTTGGATTTGACATGGCCGCTTCTTTCTCCTGCTTGATGATGATTTCTCTCGTCTTGAGCTCAAACACTTCCTCTTCGCCACCTACCTGACTACAGTAGGTGCATATTAGGTCTTCGTGGAGAAACATCCAACACTTAGACATTTCTTTCAACTTTTCTTCCTTCATGATTTTATCATCTTGGACTATTTGCTTCATTTCTTCAGGTCACCGTGCTCCGGCCTTGGCGTTCATCCTGCAAAACAGATAAAGAGAAGAGCATTAGAACGCTTCATAGTATAAATGCATTTCACTTACTTGATTTTCATATTCTGACTTCCAAGGTCTGAGTGATCTTTGGATCTGATAGGGTTCATCCCCTTCTTCTAGCACAATTTTTTTCCTTTAAATTCCTCATGCCTTAGAATATTTCCACATTATCATTCATCCCCTTCAGGGCGCATTTGCAGACCTGAGCTTCGATTTTCATTCCCTAGAGAATTTCACCCATCTTGTACTCCTTGGGCGTACTTGACTCCAACACCTGAAATCACCCTGTGAAAATATTAATTTAATTGCTCCCTTGTCACTTCAATGGTTGAGGCGTTCACTCTGATATTTCATCTAGCTCTAGCTCGAGAAAATTCTTTTCACCAGGAATTTGATCAAAAATCATCTAGGCGATCGCCTTCAAATTCATTAGCCAAAGCACTTTATTTCAACAACATATTTATTCCTTGCCTTAGAAAATTTTTAAATTTTCCCCTTAGAAAATTCATCATTCAGGTGTCCATGGAAAATCTTCATCTTGAAGGCCTCGGTGAAGTGTGGAAGACCTTAAAATCCATTCCTCATCGCATTCGTCCGATACCCAAAGAAAATTCCCCTCAGAAAGCGTTGAATTCATGTGTCTCCAAATGAAGGGGTACATTTAATTTTTTGAAATTTTAAACCTTAGAAAAATATTTTGCCAACAATTTTATTCTTCATCTTTATCTCTAGGCGTATTTCCTTGCTTGGCCTTGAAAACTTTATCATCTTCGTGAAGCTGGCACCTTCTAACTTCTTCTCACCAATTTTATTCATGCTTCTAAAAGTTTTATCTCCTCCATCAACTTGGGCGTATTTTCCTCTAGAGGAAGGTGGAATTAAATATCTTAGAAAACTTTCATCATCAAAGTTCATCTTACTTCTCTGGGCATGCTTCTTTTCTTTTGACACTTAGGAAAATTTCAAATTCATCCTCCCGCCAGCTGGGCGCATTTTGGACCTTCTCCTGCCATTTGCATACATGCCTTAATAAATTTCATCACCTTTCTCAAGTTTGGGCGTATTTTCTTCCCCTGCCTTGCCTTAGGAAATTTTATCACCTCCCAGCCAACTTGGGCGCACCTAACCCCTGAAGCTTTCAATTTCACTTGCCTTAGAAAATTTTACGTCCTCTTTCAAGTTCCACTTAATCTGGGGCGCATATAGGGGTTTGAGCTTGAAGTTTCATTGCCTTAGACATTTTTCGAGGCTAATTATCCACTAGGGAGCCTTTGGGGGTCCCTACTTCAAGTTTGCAACACTTAGAAAAGCTCCAAGCATCTCTCACTTCAAGGGCGCATTTAGGTAGGTCTACTTCCAGCTTCCACACTTAGGAAAAAAAATTCAAATTTCTTCTTGAAAAGGTTGGGCGCATTTAGCACCTTGAGCTTCCAATTTTCAGAACTTAGAATATTTTCATGGCTTCTCTGTTTCTTGGGCACATATAGGGGGACTTACTTCAAATTTTCCAGACTTATTCACCTTTCAAGCTCCATCATGTTGCTAGGGCGCATATCAGAGGTGTAACTTTCATTTTGCAACACTTAGAGAAATTTCAAGGCTTCCTCCAAGTCAAGGGCGCATTCAACTCCCCCTACCTCCAATTTGTTACACTTAGAAAATTTTCCAAGTGCCTTTCTTTACCTAGGGCGCATTTGACATGGCTAGCTTCCATTTTCTAGTACTTTGAAATTTTCAATTCCCCTCAAGCTTGTAAGGGCGTATTTGGAGGTATGAGCTTCTGATTTCAATGCCTTAGTAGAATTTCAAGCCTCCTTCTTCAAGTTAAGGTGCATCTGGGGTCCGCTACTTCCAATTTAGTAGACTTCAACAAATTTCAAGGCATATCTCTTCAAGCTTGGGCGCATTTGGCATGTTGGACTTCAAATTTCTCAGACTTAGTGAATTTTTCATGGCTCTTCAAGCTTCCAGGGCAGATTTGATGCTGGAGCTTTCATTTTATCAAACTTGGATGAATTTCAAAGTTCTCCTCCGATTTAGGGCGAATTGTTCATGATGCCCTCAGCTTGCCCTAACCTGCTATTTTTAGAAAGTTTCTCAATTTTTTGCATTTCAAGCTGATTTCAAACTCCGAAAGGCTAGATTTTTGCTTTGTTTCGAATCTCGGGATGTGATTGTGCTGCTAGCACTTGATGCCTGCCTGTACCTGCTATTTTTAGCAACCTACTAAAAATAGCAACTGCTCAGAATGAGTTCAAACTTTGCGTGTTGTTTGCCTGAAGAGTGTTGATCGTGGTTGGAGGCTGCTTCTATATGACTGCCATGTTCTGTGTAACAACCCGACCCTTCGGTAAAATTAAAATTTTCATAATTTACATCCTACAAGTATGAAAACGTGTTAATCATGTCATTGCAATAGAATTTTTCTTTTTCCTTTATTGACAAAACATGAACAAGTTGCCATATTAATATACAACAAAGATTCCATTTCAATATAATAACTTCACAAGTACATGAAACAAGAATACGTACCTTAACTAGCATAGCCCCAATGAGCTTTAGAACAAATAGTAGTAAGAAGATCCAGGAGTCTGTCCTTTCAAATCTTGGTACATCGGCCGCTTGCTGAGGAGGAGAAACATCACTTGGGCGCTTTTCCGCCAACCACGGACTTATAATGCGGTCCCCCGCACACCTATCGTTAGATAGATGGCCCTCCTTTCGAAGAAGAGATTGGTAGGGTATCCTTTAACGATTACCAACTGAGCATAGTGTTGTGTTCCTACATAACTAGGTCCTGTGCATACGGCATCTCTTGAACTAGTATGTACTTTGGGATCACAATGAACTGACAGTGTAGTCTCAACTATTTCACACCTAAGTGAATGTTGTACATTTCACTACTTTGGCCAAAGTATTATCATTCAGTACTTCGAATGAAGGTCATCTATCATATACACTACTCAGGGCCGATTTGCATTAAGGCTTTCTTACACTACGCGTAGGTTGGTCTATCGGAGTAGTCCATACCCTAGACTTCCTACAACAATCTAACTACTAGAACGGAGAACATTTTAATAAGATCCTACAACCAATGCCCTTATACAGGATACTCTCATCCTAGGGAATACAATAACTTGACTAAGTTAACTAGTATCTAGTTGTAACTTGTAACTCATTAAATGCTCTCGATTCATTCCTAGTATCTAGTAACTATATACAAGCATATACTCCATATATGGAGTCAATACAAATTATGCAGTTTTCTTTGTGGCACTTCAGCGAAGCAAAACAATAGAGAACAAACGGCGCATTGCTTTACGGTTTTCATAAAGCGACAGCATAAGACGGGGCAGTTGATGAAACTGTAAAATCGGGTTTTGATGGATACGGAACAAAGTTAAGTTCATCTGGTCGCCGGAACAGGGCGTGGATGGAAGGCGCCGCCTGCGGCGAAAAAGGCTTTCATGCCCAGGTTGGACGGTTCGTGAACTCAAAGCAGGTTAGCAATTTGGCAGTTCCAAGCTGCTGTTCTCAGATTCCGAGAGTACTACTCTCGACACAACAGAATAGCTTTTGTCACGTCTCAGACTTTGATGCTGTTTTGTCCATGGCTTTGTGCGGATTTATTATATGAATGATGGTGTGTGTTAGAGTAATATGATATAATACAATGCTTTGGTGTGTGGAAATATGAAAAATATTTACTTTTGAAATTGTGAACGCATTTTATTTTGAAAATATGCAAGATAGAACAAAATAGAAGTATTGATTTAATTATTGCTTTGATTTATATCTCTATATCGGTTACTAATACAATTTCGTTGTTGCATGCTTGAGTGCACTTGAGTTGCAGGTGGTCGAAGACCAAGAGTGTGATTGAGGAAAGAAGGCTAGCTTCCCGATAGGGTAAAAGAGGAAGAACTCTCGGTCACACACACAACACCTAAAAATCATATAGTTGCATTTAGGCAATGTCTGGTTTAATTTGATTGTTTTGAGTTACTTACAAAATAAGTAATAAATGGTTTGAATAAATAAATAATAAAATAATAACATAAATATAAATTAATTATTAATTGTAGTTTTAAAAAGGTTTATGATTTTTAAATCTATCTTAATTAACAAGCCAAATGGAATGTGTTTATGGAGTAAGTATTTTTGAATTATCTATCCAACTTTTGTGCAAATAATAGAAAATCTTTTATTATATTTTATTTATTTATGAAATTGAAATAAAATTGAAATATTTTAATTGCATTTGTCTTAATTTCTAACTCCAAGATTAGGAGAGAGGAAACTAATATTAAATAGAAAAAGACATTCCCGAGAAAAATGGGTTCTGGAAATTCTTCTTAAAACAAACAATATTCTCGGCAAATGGGTATCTCTTTTATTTTTGCATGTAAATGTCTGCCAAGAAGTATTTCCATCTGTCAATTTGGAAGAGTTTGCATGACTCTCGGTAGACGGGATAAGGATTTAAGGTGGAGAGAAGACAGGAGAGGAAAATAATAAATATAAGCTTATTCAGAGAAGAACCCGGCTGAGGAGAAGCAGACTGAAGGAAATTTTGGGCATCTTCAACTGGGAGCTTTGAATTAGGTTTTTCTTTTCCTTCTATTAATCTAGTTTCGAATTTTGGCAACAGTGGGAGAGCTTGTATGCAAAAATTGTGATTTTGTCTACAAATTTGTATTTTTAAACCTGGGGAAAACTATCTCTTTTAATTAGTTTACACTGTGAGAAAATTCCCATTTTCTTCCTTTCAAAATGGGGTTTATTCTTTTGAAATCTGTTTATTCTTTTGAAATCTGGGTTTTGTGACTCTGGTATTTTATTTATACAACTCTGTACAGAAAACCAGAGAGTAATTATAATTATACATATGTATTTATAAATATGTTTTTAACAATCCTATTTTGATTTCGAAATTCTTCATGAATAAATCTATACTGCTGGGCATATCTTTTTTTTGTGTTTGTTAAGGCTGAGTTTTGAGGGGGGGGAAGGGAATTAACCCCAGCCCCGTCCCAAGGGAAGGTACGGCGTTGTGGGGAGGCCCGCGCCCTCCACAGGCCACGGCCTGTGGAGGAGGCACGGCCTCCTCACAGCCCGCACCCTCCCTATGGGAGAGGCGAAGTCTTCCACCTCCCTTTGGGGTGTTAAACATCCATTTTTGAACCATAGAATCTGCTAATTCCTGTGTGCGCGGCAGTAAAACGTGAGAATGAAAAACAACCATGAAAATCTGTATTTTTATACATATATATATATATATATATATATATATACACTCAGCTGTGTAAATATATATATATATAAATGTGTACTTACACAGAAATAACCATCTATAGAATATGATATATTTCAGACAAATATATATAGACATCTCAGTATCCCTGAAGCTGGAAATATGAGAATGTAGTCCTTGGAATCATGCAAATTGGTGATTTTCTTTTGGGCCACATATTCTTATGTTTGCATACAGATGTAGATTTCTAAATATTAGCATACAATAGAAAACACAAATGCAAATATGTAAACCTCTGTTTTTTTGAAAGAATTATCCTGTTTCTGTATATTATTTTAACCAGAAACTTGTAGCAAATTGGGAATTTTACTTTCAAATCAGCTTGAATCTTGAAGATATAGAAATATACATAAATCTGAGAACACTATTTTTATACAGAAAATTATTACTTCTGCTTGTGTTAATACACTGAAAGTACCATGATAAACATACATTTCTTTTTACATTTGAAAACCAAACTTGAACAAAGAACACTCAAGAAAGTAGCTTGAAGTGAGAACAGATCTCTTACTAACCAGGAGAAAACATGCTGTCAATGTGAATTTTCTGAGAAAAGAGCAGATTTTATTTTAATACCGAAACTTTACAACCTATTCTCTTTTGTTCAAACGAATTAAGATGGAACTCAAAAGATGCTTTGAAACTCTCTTTTGAAATCTAAGTATGAACGTAAATCAGCTTGATAAACATTTTACGAATATGGAAAAAAAAAATGAAGGAAATTCTCTTTTGAATCAATGAAAAGCATGAAGCATATAAGGAAAATGCTTAATTTTCTGTTTTTGCACTTTTTACTGTATTTTGGTAACTTCTGGGACAGGATGCCGAAGGTGGATCCACAGAGACGGTAGTTTTACCTTTTCTGAAACTACCACTTGTTTTTATTTATGCTTGGCCAAGCACTTGTAACATTGAAATAGATGGATTTGTTTTAAAAGCCTAGAAATATATGTATTTGAGTCTCTGCCACCTCCTGTTGCAAGAAATATGTTTTCTCATGTTAGAAATGCATATAGGCACCAAGCATGCATCGAGAGTTCCCTCCTGTTTTATTGTGTCAGGTTGCTAGGCTCCTTATGCAGGGCCGGGGATTTCTTCGAGTTAGGAAGGAACTCGGGGAAGTCATGTACTTCGTGGTTGGGCGGAAAAGGCGCCTTAATCACACTCTTGGCCCCAACTCGCAAGAAGACCGATGATGTCACGGCGGTTGGAGGATCAGAGTTTTTATTTTACTATTGATGTACTTGTGTATCCTACTGGATTGGCTTGTAAAGCCCATTGTAAAATGTAATTGTAATTGACATTAGTTTCTGCAACATTGAAATAGATGTGCTATTAAGATTTTGATGTAACATTGATACAAATGTATTTATTGAAGTTATTGATCTCACTTGAATGAGAATAATTATTTATTGGATTATTGATCTCTTTTGAACATGGATGAATATATACATGAACATGCACTAAATACTTTGGCCATGTATTTTAATCATGATGAAATACAATGTTGTTATTTATTTACATGAAATGAAATTTTATTAACCCTTTTGCATAGAATTTATTTTGGCAACTCTTAATAATGGCATTATTTTTAAGTAAACTTTTGAAACGGATTGAACAATTTAAAATGCTTTTGCTTATCTCCCAAGCATTACAGCTTTCCTAACAACTAAAGACTAAAGTCTTTCTTAACTAATGGCGAATTCCCTCTCAACTGAAAAATGCTCCTCACTCTTGATTAAACAGTATGAATTTATTGATTGTAAAATCATGAGTTATGAATGAACATTTGCAGGTTTATATAGAGTTGGAAATTTAATTGTTTCCTCTTTCTTTGGTGCCAGTGCTGCCAATGGAGCTTGGAAAGCTTCAAAGAAGAAATGTGTTGCTTATTGGAGAGGGTTTCGACCTCCATTAACTGACAGCAATGATGCATTTTTCAATTCGCACATGCTCAGTTCACAAAAACGTGACACCTCCTAGTTTTAGCACGATTCAACAGGTAGGTTATGTGACGAATTTAAAACAAGACTATTTCCCAGTTTCTATGGCGTCCACATCTTCATTTAAGCTATGCATGAATTTACTCGGTCGTTTTCAGTTGCTTGGCCAGGTCGCGCGATTCTTCCTGTGCGTTTTCACTTTCATGCAAGTAGATGTTAGCTGTGGATTTGTGGTGTCAATCGAGACAACTTCATTTTTTATCCATACCACTAGCGGCTTGCTGACGGCAAGTTTGCCTTGTGTGGTCAACTGGAAAACATTACAAACTTAACTTTGATTATGATTCAGATGTTTGTATGCATCGTTCTGATGGTACTTACATGTTGACTTATAATTTGAAAACCTCTTTTCACTCCCTTGAAGATTGCACCGACTTTGTGTAATTTGTCCAACATGAGGTGGAGCAGAGTCTGGTCGAAGCCTGTTGAGATTGATCCCACGTCCCGTCTTTAGATAGAACATAAACTTCTTAGGCCTTACACTCATTTTAAATTCAGTTTATTTCTGGTTAGCGTTAGGAAATTTGCACTTACTTGCCAAATCATCTGAATTACATGAAAGCCCTTAATCTGTTGTCTGCTATTAGCTGCCCAACAATTGTGTAAGTCCCCTTGTGATACCAGCGAAATCACAACGAACCAACTGAGGGTATTCTATTGCATGAAGGAACCTTGGAGTTAAATGTATGATCTATCTCGCAATCTTAGCATGCAGGAAACTTTTTTCAAGAGAGGATAGAGTATCCGTTGGGAAACTTTATTTTGTGTTGGTGCAGTCACAAAAATCACGTCAACACGACCACTGTGTCTTTTATCTCATCCACTTTTGAGGCCACCACTTTCGGCAGATAAACACCTTGATATTTGTATTTCATTTTGTTTTTAGTCCTTGAAGACGATGGAGGTTTCTTGGTAGTCATCTGAGAGCAATTGAATCAACAAGAAACAACTTTGAGGATCCTTTGATGAGATTTGAAAAGAAATTGTAAGATGTGGAATCAACAAACATTAGTCGAAAAACAACATTGGGATGTGTGAAGTGAGCAACAATGTCGAGCAACCATGAAATGTGCGATGAAGCATAGAAAACAATGCACGAAGTGGAAAAAATGAGGTTGAGAGCGAAGCTGGAAAAATTTGAAGTGTTTAAGTGAAAAGAAGGAAAAAGTGTAAAGGTGCTGAAAATCAGCGCCCTTGCACTTTGAAGTTCAACTTGGTGCAATGGCACTGATTTTCAGCACCGTTGCACTTGGAAGTATTAGGAAGTTTTCATGATGTCAGGGCACTGAAAATCAGTGCCCTGACATTTTTCTTCTTGAAGACACAAATTGAAAGTGTGATGGCATGGATTTTAAGCACTTTAGCATTTGGCTCATGAATGAACGTGGTGCAATGTTGATCAAAAAGTCCAACCTGACATGAGAACTTTGTGTCACTTGGAGATTTTGAAATGCAGAACTTGTTTTGGTGTAAAATCCTTCAAAAACAATGCCATGGCATAGTGAGTGATACTTATTCACTAAAACTAGTTTCATTCATGAAAAACCCGCACGTGTAGTATTTCCATGGAATGAAAGGAAAAACAAGAGATATAAGTTAGAGATTTAAAAAAACCAAAACCCCATTGGAAAAAACCATGAAGAATGCCCGGCCTCAGAAAAGGATGCGATGGGAAACATAAATGCATAATAAAGAAGAGGAAAACCAGTCGGATGATGGGAGTTGGTAGTCATCGTCCTTCAGTCACTTCACACAATATTGTTCAAAGTGGGCTGTATGCAACCGCTGGTTTTCCACCAGCTATTCACTGTCCTGAGCTGATGATGGAGTGTGCTAATTGCTACGATCCGGATCACAGGTCTATTGTTTCACCTGATGGTAGATTGTTCGCCAACCTCACTCCTGCAGCTATCGGTGAAGCTTTTGGAATCCCATCGCACGAGAGGATGATTTATAAGACGAGAGAACATGTGGAGAAAATGTATGCTTCAACATTTAAGAGATGTGCTAACATAATCAACGCTCGCTGGATGAACAAGCCCAAGCCCTCTCGCAAAAAGTTTCCGAAATAGATCATATCGGATGATTTGAAGCAAGAGTACTGTGACCTGATCATGATGCTCAGCACAGTTGGAGGCTTCCCCCAAGCATTTATTTTTGAGCCATGGATGTTCTATTACATCAACCTCGTGCTGGAGGGGAAGGAGCATATCAACTGGGCGGTGATGATTAGTGACAATTTGCATGAGCAGCTCTGGAGCCTGAGGAGGATGAAGACTTTTTACATGGGCTCATATGTGGTATACATGTTGGCTCGTATGATGAAGTATAGGGGAATTTCATACAAGGAGCTAGTTGATTGTGGCTCTCATCAATTCAAAATCCATGAGACTTGTCTGTAGCTGCACGTGACGAGCACCTCCCATTACAAGCGGGTCAATGATGCCTTTACCATGCATATAGCGAGATCACTTCAGTAGTGGACTCATCATAGGATCTCAAAGGAAGCTCAGGAATTGATAGAAAGGTATGGGTACTAGTTTGTTCAGTTTCCGAAATTTTCTTACATCAGGCTGCAAGGTTTTTCTTCATACACATATAGATTGCCTAAGTACCCAACCAATAGAATTTTGATGTTAGAGATATCTAGGAAACTCATTGCCTATGATAAGATTTAGAAGAGAAAGAAGGGAGGAATTGACTTCCCAATCATCATGGGGAATTCGAACGAGGTGTGTCCTTCAATTCAGGCAGCCAAGGAAGCTGAAAATTAGCTTCCGTTCTTCCATTTTTCTTACCACACCAGCAGACAACATTATAACCCCCACAGCAATATCAGATGGATATTGCCAGAAGAGTTTAGGCACAAAGCAAATATTGAAGATTACTGGGCTGGTGCATCAGATGAAGCTGAAGTTAGGAAAAGAATGTTCTTGAGGCTACCATTGAGCATGATCAGGGAGTGTGAGATTATTCCAGTACCAGACCAAGTGGATGAGGACATGAACCTTCTCCATCCAAATTATGAGGCATTAAGAGACACACCACTTCCACTTCCAGATTGGTCGGAGCCAGAGATTGCTGATTTGGACACGCTTTGTATCCCAGTCATGACTTTCACCAGAGCATGGGTTGAAAGGCATGTGAGCAAATTGAAGAGTAGGTCAATTCCTTTGACTTACAACTTGATGGGAGATCATAGGACGCCCACTGCCAGCAGGAAGAAACAAGTTACTCGAGGTCTAGAATCTCGAAGGAAGGAGCCAGTTCAGCCGGAGCCTCCAAGAGTTGTGTTAGAGTCACCTACACCATTGGAGACACGTTCTCCAAGCATACAGGAGGTTTCACTTTTTTCTGATCAGAGAAATTTATTTAATCAGGAGTAGGAATTACATGAGGAAAATCAGCCACCAAGAAGAGAATCAGTTGGCCAGAGTGTCAATGCACCCATCAGAGATGATCGACAAGAGGAAGATGAGGAGACTTCTATTGACACACACTTCCAGTATGAGCTAGAGACGGCTCTAGAGGATGATGCCGTTTTAGGAGATACTCAGCCATTAGAGGCCAATGAGCCTCGCTAGAATAAAGTTAGAGAAGAAGTCCGTGAGAAGTGTTGATGTGATTTTGTGACGCGCAATCAGCGAGAACAAAATAGTCCGTACTAGTTCTCTCTTAGTCAAAAGTATTCCGTGCACTAAGATTGGAAGAAAGTTGGTTCAACTCCAAAAGGTTCGAAATACTTAGAATACCCTCAATTGGTTTGATGTGAATTGTTGTTTTCACGAGGGGACTTACACAATTGTTCAGGCTTCTTGCAGTTAACAGTAGGTGGATGATTTGAAGGGGATTTTGTGCGTGTGATTTGGCAATAAGTTCGTTTTCCTAAAGCTAATCAGAAATGTGCGGAAAGTAAATGAGTGAAAGGGTAAGAAGGTTCTATATTCTATCCTAAATGCAAGATATGTGGAGCTCAATTTCGGCAGACTTCGACCGAATTTCACCTAGCCTCACGTCGGACAGCTTCAGCAAAATTAGTGCAATCTTCAAAGGGATAGCAAAAGATGTTCAGATTACAATTTAGCATACATACACCATCAAAACGACGCATATAAGTATACAAATCACAATCGAAGTTAAACCCAAGATAATCTCCAGTGGACCACGCAAGGCGAACTTATCATCAACAAGCTGCTAGTTGTATGGAATGAAATGAAGCTTCCTCAATAAAACACCACACATCCAAAGTAAACTACTTGCATGAGAATTACGCTACTTTATGCTACTTGGATCCGAAAGGATGAAGAGACCTTGCTAGCTATCCATGACAAAGACGAATTCCACCATCAATGAAAAGATCTATTATCCTGAAATTTTTACACAACAATCTCCACAAAAGTTTTCAAAGGGAAAACTTTCTTTCTTCTCCACACTATGCTAAACTATCAAGCAAAATGTCTACTCTGCTCTACTCTCTAGTCTGATCTCCAAATCTAATGCTAATGTCTAATTCTAATTCTAATGAGGTACAAATGAGGGGGACTCCCCCTTTTATAGGTAGCCCAGTCCAATGGACGGCTAAGATTACAATCAAAAGAGTGGCTAAGATTAAGCCACCTTAGCCCTAACCCTAAAAACTGCCAGAATGGGAAGTGTAATAAATGAGCAAAGATTCCCACTCACTCCCAAAAATAGTAAAGGCAATTAATGCCCACAATCAGTCTTCTAGAAGATCGTCGTCCAGAAGCGCATTCCCATTCTCCTTCTCTGGTACGCAAACTCAGCGAACGCACTTGAAGTCTGACCTCAACCTCTGGCCCGAAATGGGTGGAGGCATGGTAGGCGGAACTCTAATACCGTAGCCCGATGTCTCATGCGTGCACGATTTTCTCAAGCAACTAAGGAATCCTGCGTGCTCTGAATCAAACTAGAGAAAGTAGAAGTGTTCTCGAAGTCATCCTGTACGAAGGTCTTCACCTTCGAGAAGAAAGGCACCAGCCTACCCCTCAAATTATCTGCAGTCACCTCATCTAGATCCAACCACCTAGCAAATATGGCCTCAA
>VDFB02028304.1:0-11137 GCA_007258455.2 Sequoia sempervirens
AGGAATTTGAAGATGATGCAAACTAAAATATCTTCACATTTTATCTATAGATTCTAAAAACATTTTTTTCAAAAATTTTGGAATCAGATATCATTTCTTTTTCCATCTCCCACGAAAACTGGTTTTTCTTAGTTCAAACAACATTTTTAAAAAGTGATGCACACCATATAATGCATAAATTTTTTTCCATGAAGGATAAAATTCTAATTCTTTCGAATTTAGATTTGTAACTCTGATATCTAGTGATTCCACTTGGTTAGATAGTTTTTATTGAATATTTTTCTTCAATCAAGTTTCAAAGTCAAACCAATTACAATTCAGACATAGCGCGACCATATAACGTGTAAATTTTTTTGTATATATCAAAATTCAATTTTTTTTTGTTGGATCAAGGATTTCAATATCTGGTGCACTCATATTTTTTAATTTTTTTTTTGATAATCTGTTATTTTTCCACATGTGTAGAATAGAGACCTTCATTTTCGATGAAAAACCTATGTTTAATAAAACTAAAAAAACAAATATATAATAAAACCAAAACATATTAAAATTATATTCATTGGATAGCTCATTCTGAGGATTACCTAATTCGAGTTGGGTTTGTGAAGAACTCTCCATTTTCATCCTCAACCTGAGCTTCGAAGTGTAAAAAATTAGGTTTTTTATGTTTCAGGAGTAGAATGAGGAATAAGGGGGCTTCGAGCGAACCCCTGGGGGTTTGCTTGAACCAGGGTTTGCTCGAACCCTGGTTTGAGTGAACCACCCTTCAATGTGCATTTCCTTTTGTTTTTTTGGTCAGGAAATGTGGGCCCAATAATTAATGGGCTTGCTCAAACCCTAATTTAGGCGAACCCCTTTTGGGTTCGGTCGAACTTGTAGGTTCATTCAAACCCCTAAAACCATTGTTTTTGCCATGGGGTCAATTTTCTTAGTTTTCCTTCCTCCATCAAATTGTAAACCACTATTGTGGCTTCACCCTATGAAGTCCTTTGATAAGTCTAGGTTGACCAGAATAGGAGCGGAGGAAATAGCATCCTTGAATTTCTCAAAGGATTCTTTGGCTTCTTTTGTCTATTTAAATGTTTGATCCTTTTTCAGCATCAGGGTGATTGGCCTAACTATTCCTGCAAAATCATAAATAAATTTGCTAACAAAATTTACCTTTCCCGAGAAGGACTAGACGCCTTTCTTGATGACTGGAAGGGGAAGCTCTTTGATTGCTTTTGCCCACTCAGGATCAATTGAAATTCCTTCTTTGGACACTACGTGCCCCAATAGCCTACCTTGCAGTGCTCCAAAGACACATTTTTTTGGGTTCAAGGATATCCTGAACTCCTGGAATTTCTTGAACACCATCTCAAGGCGATCAAAGTAATCATCCTTGGACTTGGAGAACACAGTTAAATCATCCAAATAGATTAGGATAATCTTGTTGATTAGTTTTATAAAAGCGATATCCATTGCCCACTGGAAGGTGGCTCTTGTGTTTGAGAGGTTGAATGACATCTGAGCATATGCGAATGTTCCCCACTTGGTAGTGAACATTGTCTTATGTTGATCCTCCTCTTTGACTTGGATCTGATTGTAACTGAAGAAGCCATCTAACAGGGAAAACATCTCTGATCCTACCACTGTTTGCAGGATTGACTCCATTGAAGGTAGCAGGTAATGATCCTTCAGGGATGCTTTGTGTAGGTCCTGAAAGTCCACACATAGACGAATATATCCATTCTTCTTTCGGACAGGGACTAAATTAGATATCCACATGCTATGCTTGATTGAGAAGACAATCCTCGACTGGATTAGCTTTGTTAATTCTTGCGGCATTAGCGCTTCAATCTTGGGATTCACTGGCCTCTGTTTTTGGCGGACTGGTTTTGCACCTTCCGCCAACTCTATTATATGTTGGATGATATCAGGTTCATATCCCCTGAGGTCATCGTATGACGAAGCCACCACTCCATATTTTTCACAAAATTCAATAAGCCTTTCTTTATCATGATGTGGGACATCCTTCCCGACTTTGAGTTTTCTTCCATCTCCAACCTAAAGATCCACATAGTCACCTTTATCTGCTACAAACTTTTGTTTGTCATTTCTTGCATCATCACAATCAAAAAGATTCTTGAGAGTGACCAATCCTTTTGGAAGCTTGTTGGATTTTAGCTGAATAATCTGTCCTTCATAAGCTTCGGTGATCTTTGGTTGGAGCTGATTGGAAAATTCTCCCGATTGTTGGATGAACGAGGCAATGTATTCATCACTGTCAAACACTTGCCATCTTTGATCATTCTCTTGAATGGCTGGTCGGACTATCACTCGTACCGAGTGTTTACTGTGAACGAGGTTGGAGGTAGGATCAAATTGGGATCCGATTGATGTCATGCGGTCTGCATCTGTATTTTGTTCTTTGGGCACCATTTGAATGTTGAAGGATTCAAAGCCCTCAATTAAGTCCCAAACTTGGTGTCTATAGGATCGCATGTGAACATTCTTGGCTGCAGAAATTCCCCAGACTTGATTGACTACTAGTTCAGAATCTCTGAACACCATTAATTGCTTTATTCCCATCTATTCCACAAGGCTGGTACCTTGCACTAGTCCTTCGTATTTAGCTTCATTGTTCGAGCAAGCGAACTGGAAGTGGAAGGACCTTAGTTTATTTTCATTTTGTGGGGACATTAAACATATCCCGGCTCCTGCGCCATTTTTGCATCTTGCTCTATCGAAATGCAATGCCCATAACTTTGAGGCTTGACCACTCTCTGGTTTTTTGACAACCTTCGAGAGCACTGGATCCTCATTGTAGATGACATAGGTGCCCAACTTGGTAGCATGGTAGTTGTCAAAAGGATTAGTGTCCATATGTTCACTCAATAGAACATCTTCTTGATCGGTTCGATCTTCGATCACCTTTTCATCTTCCAGTAGCTTAACACAATAGATTTCTTGCTTGGTGATAGAAGTATGAGCGGCCTAAAAGTTGATCATGGCTTCATTGGCCACATGTTCTGAATGCAGAGCTTCAAATTCTATCTTCATTTTCGCACTGCACTTGGTCCTGAGGATCATGTGTGACCAATCCAGGGACAGGTATCCACCCACCTTTGAAGTAAATTCTTGGGATAGACAGAGGCCAAACATGGGGGGAAAATCTACGATCACAGTATCTTGCGAGACCGTGATGCTAGGGCATGCAAATAGAGTCAGGGGAAGATCCTTGATGAGACTGACAGTTTTGACTCTGTTTCCATCAAGTTGCATCACTCCCTTTTTTAAAGGTTCATAACTGAGCCCTAAAGCTTCAACCATCTGTTTCAGCATAATTGTGGTGCTAGCACCAGAGTCAATCATGACATTGTGTGATAAATTTTCTCCCACAATAAGTGTTAGGAAGAAGGGTTTGGGTTTTAGGTTATCTCTTACCTCAACGGGAGCTTCCACTGTGCTATTTGTGAGAACTTTGGTCATAGGTGATTGATCAACAACCTTTCCTTTGAGCAGTTGCTTCTTTGATTCAATGATTGGATCCTCTTGGAGTGCCTTATGTAGTAATGTATTCTACTCTGGAATGACTAATATATCCCAAAGAGACACATTAGCAGATGATTTTTTTAGTTGTTCCACCATGTTGAAGGGTGGCGGATTCAAAGGTTTCTGCTCTTTTTCTCTTGTTATAACAATTTCCTTCCGCGGTGGGCATTGTGGCACCACGACGAAGGTACTAGGCATTTGGTTGAAATCACTTTTAAATTGTGGACTGACTAGTTGTGGGAAAATTGGTTTTCCCATGAATCTCCTCTTCGAGCGGGTGTTGTAATCAGACTCTACTTGCAGTGTTTTAGATGCGGATGCATGATTGGCAAACACCGCTTCCTCTTCTTTCATCCATGAGAAGAGTGCGTGATTGGGAGTGATGTTCGATTCTTGCTCTAGTGACATCCCTTGCATTTGTGCAGTGAGCACCGCATTGTCCATTTACGAAGAGGCATACACATAGCTTTCGAGATATGAAATTGTGCCCTAGCTGTGCTGCTCTGCCACCTTTTGTTGTAGATTGCCACATGGATAGTTTTGAGGCATATGTGAATCACTGCAAGGGAAACACCAAGGGTTGGTGTCGTCCACTAAATTATTTTGCCTCGTGGTTAACTCTCTGCTCGAGCTTAGATTGGCGCTTTGCAGTGGAGTGGGTACTGACACTATTTGATTTGTTATTTGTGCTTGTGAATTTGTGCGGGTGCCTCCTTGGAACTGGTTTTGTTGGTAAGAGGACATTCCGCCTTGATAATTCTAATAGGTCGGCTATGGAGGCATGACTTGGTTGCGCTTGATAATGATTATCTTGTTGGCCATATGTCACAACATTTCCTTGATGTAACTCATATCCTCCTTGGAACAACCAGATGTAGAAGCAACATTCTATGACATACTTAGATATGTGTACATAGACTGGGTAGGAGCCGACACGCTAGTAGAAAGCATCTCCTGAGCAGGAACCGATATTTTTGGAAATGGAGGAATGATGGGCCGAGGTAGCAGCTTTCTGACATCTATCAAATTGTTCTTCGCCTTGATAGCGACATTGTATGCGCTTGTTAGTGTGGTCCCTCTGAGAGACTGGATCATCATAGAAATGTCAGGATTGAAAGATTTTAAGTAGAACATGAACGCTAGATCGGGTGGTAGGTGAATATCAACTTGGATTCTTTGCCATCTTGTATGGAACCAGGAATTGAAGTTAGCCATGGCTTTGTTTGGGGCCTGCTTTATGATTGACAACTTATAATATAGCAAGGATCAGTCTCCTTCGTTCGAAAATATTTGATAGAAAGGATCTTCGAGCTCATCCCAGGTATTGATAATATTTGCTTGCAATGTGCGGTACCAATTCAACACCTTGCCTCTAAAAGAGGCAACGGGCAACCTTAGCGCTATATTTTGGTCTGTAACGTTGTGTACCAGACACACGTCTGCAACATCTTGCAGATGTTCGAATGGCGTTCTTGAGCCATCTTCGGTGAATTTAGGTATAGTTTTTTAGGGCGGAGACTGAAATAGCAGCCTAAACGACGGGTGCTACTAGCACTACAAGAGGACTTCCAGCATCCCATGCCACATAATTTTTGTTAGCGGTAGGCAACATGGCTAGCAGAAAGGGCGGAGGAAGTGGAACGTTCACTAATTGGGTCGCGGGTTGTACTGTCCCTAATGGCAATACTAATAAACTAAGATTATTTGCTATTTGGGACCTAGTAACAGGCCAATGACTCATACACCCTTCTTAAAATTAGATTCATTTAAGCTTAGTCCCACCGGGCGTGCCAAGAAAAATAAAAATTGTTGATGCCAAAAATTGGCAAGGTAACAACCCTTTGTGGGAAACTTAGTTTATGGGGGACTTATTGCACTAAATTGAGTGACCTTTGGATTTTTAAAGAAGTCGACTTCTTCTGCAATTGGTTTTTTGGAATGGAAAAAGGAAGCATATATAAAAATAAAGGATCTAACTAAGGCGATGCACCAAAATTTTGATAAAAGACATGATAAACCTATCTTTCGGATATGATCTAAGGGCCCGTTCAACAATTTAGTATGTCTTAGAATGACAGAAAATAAAGATTGAAGCATGACAACGGATTCAATGACAAAATAATTTTCACACCCATTCACTGAAAAGAGGATTCAAAAGACATGATCTAAACCAGTAAACTTGAATTAAAATTATAGAAGTTCTGCAAATAAACCATTCAAACAATAATGACACATTATAAAGTTTATCAATAGCATAAGAAAGTAGAGAGGCCGAACAATGACATAGTCTGTAAGTTCTTGCAATAATATAAATAATAAAAAGGCCTAGTGTCTCTTTAAAATCCTGTAATTCTTGGACCCGTGGAACTTAGAACATGTAACATGTAATCTTCGAACCCCTCTTCAGAAGCAAAGAGCAGTATATATAGTTAGCATTCCCACCGCCTGGCGAGTAGTAACTAAATAGATTCAGAATCTTAAGCAATGATGTAGCAACAATGATTCCCTTTGCCATTGCAACAGAAAAATATTCGGGCTATAACATTTGGTCGCTCCCCATCTAGGTGCATCCCCTGCGAATGATGGAAGTGGTCTCGGTAATGTCCCGAGTAGACAAGTGTCGCCAACTAGTATAAGTAGTTAGAACACGTGGCAGCATCTTGCAACCCATAGTGTGCTCCATCCTTTGTGTTGAAGAAGCATCCACAAGGAGATTGATGGCAACATGGCACATGCCATGGTTCATTCTCCTCTCCCTTCATTGAAAGCTTGCACTGGGGTGACACGTAGCATCAATGTTTACTATAGACGCCACTTGTGGGGCCTGCCAAATCTTTACGCAAATGGGAGCTATGTGGCACGTGGGCGGGGCCTGACGAGGAAGTGAAGGGTAGTTAAAATAGCCCGCGGTGAAGACACATTGGAGCATAGCGGGGGTTGATAGAAGAGCAAAGGAGAGAATTCCTTCCAAGAGCGTCGAGTGGACATGTGGCGGAGGTCGCCAGTCATTTTTCTAAAGGGGTCGATGACGTTTATTAGAGGCATGGGCCAGTACTTAGCAAAAAAAAAACCCGAAGGGAGCTTGATGAATTTTATATTCACACTATAAAAAATAAACTTTTATCATCTGGGTATCAGAATAAATTATATATTTGAAAACTATACTCAAAGTCCTACATTTCATATTACTAGAATTTCTTAAGATTCTATGTGTAAGTACCTCACATTTTTACTCCAACTATGATGAAATTAGTTTTACAAGAAAAACACTTCCACTTTTTGGTCTTGCACATACTCGCACTCACTTTTGTATCCCTATAAAATTCTTGTGATTTCTTGGAATGCTAGGGGTTTGAGTAGTATCCCTTGACAAAAGGTTGATCAAGATCTAATTTGGGAACATCGACTAGATATTGCCTTTATTTAGGAAACATATATTTCAATGAAAGATATATGAATAGAATTTATTTCAAGATTTGGAGATGGGGCCAATGCCAGTGTATTAGTTCTGAAACTACTATATGGGGAGTTGCATGATTATGGGATCCTTATAATATTACACCAATTTGGTTGGGAGGGAGTAGAAATTCAATCTCAATGATTTGGTGTCTTACTTTGATTTAAGAGAGATACATCTCTTCACAAATGTTTATATACCTACCAAATTTTCAGGTAAAGTTTTGTTTTGGTCACATATTAGAGCTATTTATTCCTTAGTTCCTCTCTTTTATTGGATTTTGCTAGGATAATTCAATTCTATAAGTATTATGGATGAAAAATTAGTGGTTATTAGACATCTTGGCTCATCTTCTAACCTATTGAGGCATAATGTGTCCTTCCTTAATTTGGTAGACATGGAGTTGATAAATGGTGTCTTCACATGGAATAATAGAATATATATGGAATGATTATATTTCTAGAAGAAAAGATATGATTATGGTTCTTTGCAATGGTTTCTGGTTTTGATTGTGTGAGAATTTTTGCATCAACGTTTCAGATCACACTCCGTGATCCATCATCAGGATGAGAGCAATGCTAAAGGGGAGAATGAAAAGATGCAGACCAAGAGCTATTTAAAAAGAAGAACAAGGGAGGGAAAGGAGAGAGGGGGGGCACAAAGACCAAGAACCAATAAGGAAATAAAAATAGCTACTCACATGAAAATGTCAAAAATAGCTGCAAGTTGAACATGTGGTTGAAATTGTACCATGCCGAAGGCTGCCTATAGATGCTTGTCTCCTCTTAGATTGTCAGAGATAGTTAAGTTTTCAGGTGTAACGAAAAAACCCAAAAAAGAAAAGTTTTAAAGTCCCCACATGACACTGTACTTATATTTCTATAATAAAAAACTAAGTTTAAGCTAATTCAATTTTTTCATTTTACTTTTTCTGTCTGTAATAAGAGGAAAATTTAAGTTAAGGTACCTAAATCTACAAATTTTGGTGTCTAGCAGCCGTGGCAGTTTGTGGTTCAGGAATTCTTCAAAATATACTTGTGAGTCAGATCCACGAGGAACCAACTGTCAGGAAGAAGTATGGCCATCCAGTATTAGGGGTTGGTTGGCTTCAGTTGCATTAGTCACAGGGGCAAGAAGATCTACAACAGACTCTGTCACACATAATGTTCTACACCAAGCCTCTTCACTGGGTCTAAGTAAAGCTTCCATTGATTTGCTCCATAGAGAAACTTTCACTTCTGCAAACAAGGAAAGTGGAAAATACTGTTGGAAGAGTTTGAGTGTAAGGAATTCACAGCAAGGTGAGTGCCCTGTGTGCTTGGAGCCCTTCCAGGTGGATCATGTGCTTATTCATCTGCCTTGTACACATATATTCCATTCTAACTGTTTGATTCCATGGTTGAATGCCCATTGCCACTGCCCATGTTGCAGGACTAAGATTTCAATAAAGGCACCTTGAGAATTTGTAAGCCTTTTCAGGATCTTCCCATTTTCCCTTTCCTTTTTTGGTTCTTATCTATGTGGTCATGCAATGTAATGGAGTGCCTTATTGTTGAACTGAAGACCACAGATGCTATGTAAATATTGTTAGTTTACGTTAAGATTGTACATAATTTTGTGAAATTTCCCGAAGGCATAGTGTGAGATCTAAACTTGGAAGGTTGACATCATAACTCACTAATTTCAAAATAGTATGAAGAAATAAAATGAATAGAAGCAATAACCATTCTAGATAATAGAATAGATAATTATAATGAAGATAGGAAAATTAAATGAGATTGTTGGTCTGCTAACTTCAAATATTAATGTCTTTAGCTTGATGATTCACTCATAATCTAAAATGATTTAAGGTTGATCTCCAGTGTTATGAGTTTGATAGTGATTATCGTGAACTTGATCTATTAGGTGGAGTTAATATGTGTTACACAAGATTGAAATGATAGTGTGTGAATTTGAAAAGTTGCTTGCCGTCACCTTCCTAGAATCTCGATATGTCAAGGTGGTGTCTAAAGATATCATTTCTAAGGAGTTTGTTGACTCAATAGGTGAATAAGTTTTGATAGGTCAAATTCCTTGGTGGGTTAGATTAACAACAATTAGTGTGTGATCTCATCTTGAGTTATGTGCACATTGGATATCCTTAAATACCATGACATAACAACATGTCTCAAAAATTAGTGCTAAGTCAATGTGTAATGACTAGTAAAAGGGAGTGGGAAAGTTGGAATTTGAATTCAAAGATGATTTTTTGGGTGATTTCTATATGCCTTGAGATTGAGCCAAGTCAATTTTGGGTTGGTTGAAAATGAACTAGAGGGATAAGGTGATATTCTCAAATGAGAAATGAATATATGTGAAAATGTGTGATTGGGGACAAGATATGTATGAATAGATAGCATATGCATGTGAATCTGATCAAACTAGAGTCACACAAGCCTTCGGGAACTCTAGGCATGCTTTACCTATCTTAAGCACCACCACACTTTCATCTACAACATGTGTGCCTTGTGAATTGGTCACTATCATTATGCACCACTACACATGACCATGTATAAGCCATTATTCCATTGCACATCACCTTGCATGACTCAAAAATGATTCTGCATTACCTTTAGAACAGGGTAAGTGCACAAAGTTGAGTCCACGAAACGTGGAAGTTTTTTCCTTAACCAAAAAATTGAAATCGGCATTGAGCAAACGGGATCCCAATTTTTAAAAATTGGGATCCCGTTATGGTTCGAGATCTCGAGCCTAAGACGAAACGGGATCCCGATTTTTAAAAATTGGGATCCTGATTCCCATCGGATTTCGAATTGATGGAAAAGGAACGGGATCCCGATTCTCAAAAAATGAGATCCCGATTGCTAAAAAATGGGATCTCGATTTCTATAAATCAGGATCCCGTTTTGTAGAAATCGGGATCCCGTTTTATATTGCTATTTATTTAAAAAAAAAACACATTTCACTGCACAGCGGACGGGACCCCGAGTATTGGCGACAGCGACCCCCACAATCAACTTCACAGGTACCCACATGCCATTTTTGCATTTTTTATTTTGAATTGAAATTTTGAAGAAAATAAATGAATTTAGCATGTTTTTTTTAAATTTATTTCATGTTTTAAGTATTTTTTTAAACTGTTATAATTAGAAATGAATAATTGTAAAAATAGATGAAAAAAATGCAATAAAACCTGAAAGTTTTTTAATAAAAATGAAAAAATGAACCTTGAATTGTGTTTTAGAAACAACATTTAACTTTTGAAACCTAAATTGTTGATTAAACCAAAAATTGAATTTGAAAACCCTAATTGAAACAAAACAAAAAATTTGCATTTCAAAACCACAGAAATCGAAATGAAATAAAAACATTGCATTTTACAAATCCAAATCAGAGTTTTTTTGAAACCACGAGATGATCAAAGCGAAAAATTGAATTTGAAAACCCTAGTTTGAATTGAAATGAAAAAATTGCATTAAAAACCCTAATTGTTTAAAATTGAAACCCTAAATTGAATTAGAACAAATAAATTGTTAAAACCCTAAATTGGAATCGAACAAATCATTTTGATTTTGAAAACTAGGTAATTTCAAGGTCAAAAAAATTCATTTGCATTGCTTAAATGTTTTAAATTTTATTTGCTTTGTATGGAAAAAATGATATATATTAAACTTTAGTTTCAATATTTAAGTCCATAATTAGATTTAGAAATCAATGTTAAAAGAATAGTTAAAATTTATAAAAGTTTATCTTGATGTTTGTTTACGCAAATTTAGTTAGCAAATTCGTGATAAAATCTAAAAAGCTGGCCATTACAATTGATTCCAATTGACACTAACTTGCAAGTCTAAATTATGCCAAAGGCCACCCAAACTTCACCCTAAGTTTGCTAAACCCTATACCCTAAACTGTAAAATCTAAACCCTCAACACTAAAGCATTTGAAATTTATGAACCCTAGACCCTAATCTTTCATTAGACATACCTAAAATTATGTAGGTTCAATGTCAAGAATGGGTCTATTTGGTAGATTTATGAAAACTATTTTGAATATCTAGAATGCCATAAAAGTATAATTATAGCAATTCCAATTGGAAACACTTGGGTATATATATATCGTATGAAATTTAAATCTAGGAAGGTGTCT